>JABFPK010000940.1:0-13187 GCA_022817445.1 Habroteleia sp. ZL-2020
CCCTATAGAAGTCCAACTGAATTGCCTCGCTGCGGCGGAAAAAAGAATACGCCAGATTGAGAGGGAGAATGAGACGACCGGGCTATCTTTTGTCATTATCTAATTCTGGTACGTCTTCGTGGCCGCAGGCGAAGGAAATTGAATGGTCTTAGTAAATCGAAATGGGGACTTTGACGCGCCCGGTCGCTTTGTTGTTTCTACCCCTTAATGGGTCACTTTTCCTGTGGACCGTCCCAAATCTAAGTAGCGCACTAATCGAAGTCGTATGGCTATTTAGATAAATGGAAAGGCGTTCCATTAAACATTTGTGTCCGTTAGCGCGTTATAGTAGAGATGAAATTGCTATTATGTTAGCAGTAGCTATTGATTTTTTGTAACGACTTGTTCTATCAGTGTTGGTATGAATACGGAACACACAGAAATTGCAAAATATATTAGTAAAGCATTCATCTGAAAGTGTGCAACAGTAATAATTTATATTAATATTACAAGTAGTTTATATTGAAATAAATATATTAACTCGTAAACATTATATTATGTGCATAATATTTTATATTTTATAGCAGAAACATATGTGATGTGACATCTACCGTAAGAATATGCATATATTATGAACTCTTAAATTTTGAAATAATGCTTTTATTTGTTACAACAATAAAGGCATTAATTTAATTATCGTTTCAAGGAGGTATAAATATGCTTTCATTGAAAAATTAATTAAATTTCCTTACTGCCCCTAAAAATTTATATTTTTTATTGGGAAGGTATTGCTATTTATAAAAAATCGTTAAAAATAAATATTGATGATAATATATATGTTCACTGAACAGGAGCTTTTATTAACGGTGCAAATTCTGCTTTAGCATCCCTGCCAATACCATTAACATTCAACATAAACTCACTCAAAGCTTTGTTTCGAAGCAAAATATTAATCGTATAAATATCTCATTCAAGAAAAATTACAATTCGGTAATGTATAATAATATTTTATCGTTGATAATGTGTGTGATATAGAATCATACTGATTTGCAACTCGAAATTCGTATTCCCTTTCCCTCTTTTAGTCCCAATAACAGTAACATTATAAAATCATTGAGATATACCTTTGAGAGAAGTGAATTATGTATTTATACATATATCGGTGATTAATACAGTTTAGCTATGCTCTGGATTTATATTTTATTTTGTTCTTTATTACATTTTACATTGCTGTTCTAATTTTAAGATCATTCATTCTTCTAATTTTTTAAGATCATTTCTTCCTTATAAACACAAATTTAAACTATATGATATACAGGGTCAGAAAAAATTTTGAAACGATTTAATATCTCGCAAAATACCGCCGAATTGAGAGATGAAGAAAATATACTAAACACGCATTTTGTATAATGTTTTAGAGAAAATGTCGCGCAATATATTTTTAACTTGTTTATCAATCAACAAATAAAATAAACGACCCTTCTTCAAATAAAACCTCTTATTCTGTCAATCAGTTCATTCGCCGTCTTGTATCGTGGCCTAAAAACACCAATGAAACTAAATATGTTACGTCCATCCTTTCAACTTGTTTCTTTACTTCTTCGAAACGTACACTGAATGATGAGTTTTTTGAATCTCTTTTTCCTTCTCGGCCACGTCGAAACAATAAACTCGCAGGAAGTTTTTCTGTGCACGAGTGTCGCTTGTCACATTATAAACTATAACGGAAGTCGATGCTGAATGAAATTAATTAAAAACTTTTATAAATGGTTAATTTAATTAAAAGTTAGACTAGACCAAAGTCCCGGTAGTTGCAAATAAAATATAATTTCGTAAATATAGGAATGCGATCATTATCGGATCGATACGCTTGCATGTTTTGTCTGAAATGACGCTGATAGTGGGAAAAAGAAACGGACTATTCCAGGGAACGACGCGAGACGTTTGTCGAGCGATGTCGCGAATGAGTTAACGGATAACTTGAAGCTACGTTAAATTAAACAGAGGGGAGATAAGTTGGGTGTGTCACTAACTTTGTCCTCTCTCCGGCAGCCGTGAAGCACCGTACACTGCGTAGTTTCGTACTCAAGACTTATTCGGCTGCTTATACGGGTACGATGCTCTTGGTACTTAGCTCTAATTCGTTAGTGAAAGAGCACAATTGTGTAATTAACTGCTGCTTCCGTGAAATTTTTACCATTATCTTGAAAGACGTTCATTTTCGTGCAATTAAATAAAGGGTTCGTGTATTGTGTCTCGTAAATTACGCAGCGCGTTTTTTCGTTTGACGTTCTGAATGTTTATGGCGGCGATGGCAATAAGAGGCAAAGAGAAGATTGGGACACGGGGAGCAAAAACGAATGATTTAATGAGCAAGTTTGTATTCGTTCGGTATCAACTTCTTAATAGAGTTAGGGTCTTGGGCAGCAACCCGATACCACGATTCGGGCCACGTTCGTTTTCCCCATCTATGTTGCTATCGATAAGTTAATCAGCTTCTTCATCTAAGCCCACATTGAGCTTTTTGATGAAGTAACCTGAGATCGGTCTAAGTTTAATGTCAACTAAAATCCTACCGACTTTTATCAGATGGGGTATATGGAGTACATTTTGAAGTTGTTCAAATTATTCGATTATATAGGAGCACTAGGCGAAGAATCCGAGATGAATAATTTCGAATAGAAATTGAATTTCGCATGAATAATGATGAACAAAGTTTTTTGACTCTGTAATTATAATCTACAGATGTCAAGTTACATTTGTATGCTTTCGTCTATCTCTCCTATTAATGTTCAGATTTAGCAAGTGTAATTATTTGTGATTGTCTGTAATTGCAATAAATCATCGTGTTGCTTTATACTGACATCTCTTGAATTTATTTTGTACGTTGAGCAAGAAGTGAAATGTGCATTCTGTGGAAATAGAAATATGTTTAGCTCAAAAAAAGTCCTTATTTCTGGTTTTCGCTTTAAACTGTATAGAGAAGCTATTTCTTACAATGATTTCTTATTGAAGGTTTTAAATTTATTTATCTCTTTAGAATTCTGAATGCTACTAACAACTTAAAAGAAATCTCGATCGAAGAATTAATTAATTAAATTTTCTTGCAATAAATAATTCATTACTGCATTTCATCAATTGCACGTTTCCATTCTGTTTCTAATTAAATAACCATTGTACGAACACTATTTTTTGCAGGCAAAGCTGATTTTTGTCAAATTGCACCAATAGCTGTACGAAAAAGAAAAATTTGTTAATTTCACTTTGATTTGAAGAAGTGTTTTTATCTAATAACTTAACTATTTAATTAAGTTCCGTTCAGAGTCATCAGATTATATGACCAAGGAGTAGAGCATGAATAATAATCATAAAGTCGCACAAGTGTTTTTTATGACGCTAATAAAATGTAAATGCACGAGGACAAGAGATTGATTTTCGAGGGTGCGCCTCGTCCTCTTAATCCGAAATCGGTAAATAGTATCTTACGCCCCCCAAATCTGTCAGACACGGACGTTTTTCCGGGTCGGCGAGGTCTCTTCTAAGTTAAATCTTTTTGCGATATTTTACTAAGAGTGGAAGGCAGATTTGAGGGGACGAATTTGGAGAGAAAAAGTGCTCGTCGAGAGGAGGGAAGAGCGCGACCGTATTTTATCTAAATGATGTCAAAGGGGATCTGCTATCCGGATAGTCCGCACTTTTTTCTTCATTCGTTCGCTTGTACGAAACTCGACTTTCGCGAAACGTTGATAGAGGTGTTACGTTGGCACGCCATAAAATTTGTTCTAGCATTCTTTAGTTTGCACCTCCAAACCAACTCGTTAATCGGACATCCGAATCTCAAAGCAGAACAACCGTAAAAGAAAGCTTAGCATTAATTCGTTCCAATTCCGATTCCCATCCCTCAGCTAATTGCCTTAAAACGCGCTAATTCGAGTTCGGGGAGTCGTACAGGTGGGTTCAAAGACCGAATGAAAAGGAAATCGTCTTTCTCCGTGGATAACGTTTACAGTTACATCCCATTGTTCGCATGATAATTTTTTTGCAACATCCGGCGACGTTCGTCATTTCTTGATGGCAAAGCCGACGCGACGATTTATCATTCATAAGTTTGTTTGGAAGTTTACATAAGGCACGAAATAACTATTTAGTTTAATGCATGGCCTGTCTTGTTAATAATATAAGAGAAACCATATCTTCTAGGCAACGCGATGTCACATAAAAAGTATATCCAACTTTATAATTTTCCTTTATACGCTGTGCAGAAAATAAATCTTGTGATACTCATATTTTAGGTTATACCAAACTTTCAAGAACGACGTTGCTTTTTATTTATATATATGGACATGAATCGCTGCGTTTTTTAAACACTTTAGTCAGAAAGCAATTGAACAGTGCATCTAAACTTTATGTATTGGATATTCCTTTGGTTCATTCTTATTTCACCTACTTGTCACTTCTGACAAACATTTGCCAGTTTACTTTGCAGAAAGCATTTGAAGTTTAATATAGAAATTTGCCTAATATATGTAACAAGTATAAACGTCATTTTAGCTTCAAGCTTCTGAAAGCATCGTATATGCGAGATTTGTCAGTCCATTGAAGTCAGCCAAGGAACTTGGTGGACGATAAGCCACTTGATGTTACACAGTGTATTAGAATTATTCGTTTAAAACATTTTTTAACATTACGATTTCTATATATGTGTGGCATCTCTATATATATATTCATAGAACAAATAGGAATTGTGCATAAAGAACCAAACTGTTTCATGCATACATATCAGGAATGCGTTGGATATCACATAATAATTGTTGATTCATTTAAAATTGTAATATTAATTTTATAAATTGAATAATTTATTTGAAATATGAGGTGGGATAATGCATTTGTGTGAATAATACTCTTTCATAAGTGTAGTCTACGAGTATTCTAGTACTGAATTAGGGATATTTTATACCTTAAAAAGAGGAAAAATTACGAAAATTGTTGGTGGCTTCGAGCTTTTTAGCCCCTAACAGGCTCATTTTGTGATTATATAATATAAATGGACCTTTTTATATAACATAAAAGCATAGTCGTGTTTCGATTAATATTGATTAAATAAATAATAATACCTAATGCAGTAATATAAGGTATCCCTATAATCATTTAATATACTTAGAATATTTTTTAAAAATTATTTAATATTTTATGAATGTGCAAACACGGTATAGGATAATGCATACACACATTTTAAACTTAATATGTTACAAATATGACAGTTTTAATGACAGCTATCAACTGTCCAAACTATAATTTGACATCAAACTTGAAATCAGTGATCTCATAAACTTAAGGCTGCTCAAATTTATAACATACCATGTACCTTTAGAGAGATGACAATTTTCACGACAGCTATCAACTGCTAAAACATAATGTAGATATCGGATTTGAAATTAGTCATCCCAAAAAACTTTGAATATATATAAATTTTAAACTTATCACGTAATTTTAGAGAAATGTAAGCTTGAATGATTGCTATCAATTATCAAAACGTAACTTTGATATCGGATTTGAATTCAGCGTCCTCGAAAACCTATACAAAATAATACTGAAAATGTCCATGCGCACGTTTTTATCCAGTCAGTGCATTATATCACCCATCATGATATCTATCCCTTCGATTTTTTTAACCTCCACTTAAAAGTCCTCGAATACTTCTTAGTCGAATCATATTTAAATCTTTAAATAGTTCTAAAAACGTCTTTCGTTCTCTGCTATTAAAAAGATTAAAAACATTGAAAGTTTAGCCTGGCAATCACTATGCCGGTGCATTTCTTGAGTATCATAATATAATGCGTAACGCGAGTTTACAATACCGACGTAGTTTTTACAAATTTTCGCAATAACCATAAAGACTCGACCGCGTTCCAATTTGAGATACCCCGGATAAACGTAATTTTATCGTCACCTTCTTCATTTGGTTTTATAACCACGTAAAGTCGCCGCGCTGAAACAAGCCCCGCTCAATAAAACGCTCCATCGGAGCGATTGAGTGTTTTATTCACGAGGAATTGAATTCAAAAATACAGTTATTCATGACTTGGGACGTACGATTCGTATTAAAATGCAACCCTCTCGACTCGTTCGTGGCTTCGAGAAGTTCGTTTTGATCAGCCAATCTTGAAATTAGCCTGCAAAGCAAAGCGAATCTAAGCTTTTCAGTACGAGAAACATCTCTTTTTCAATTTAAACAAGGAAGAAAAAATACGTTCGCATTGATTAGGGTTGTTTGTGTAATATTTTTTCGTTATCTTTAACAAGGTATGATTATTTTTATTCGACGAAGTACTTCTCAATAAATAACATGAATAAATATCGAGAGATGTTGGTTTTGTAAACCAATTTATAACAATTTAATTAAAAAATTCCTTTCTGACAGTTTTGTTTTTATCTATATTTCCATATAAATATTAATTTTTTCAATAATATGCATACTTTTTAAAACTATAGATAAAATAATTTGTCTAAAATCGTTTGCTTTGCATTATTCAGTACAATCTAATTGCATGCAAAAATATATGTAATTCAACAATAAATATAAAAATTTCATTTTTAAGATAAATATTCAAACTCACTCTTGAGTTAAATAAGTCTCGGTTTCGAGTCGGTTGTCTGTTTGTTAAACACGCCACTTGACCGTCATCTCAAGCGGTCCTAATTGTTTGTTTTTCTTGTTGAGCATTCACGATAATTATTCATCGTTGTTTTTGTGCCGAAAGACGTGGCTGCATTGACGTGGGCTCCCTCTTTCCTTTTCCCGTATTCCAACCCCTGGTAGCGCGTATCTCTTGCGAAAAATTGACCTCAAAAGGGACCGGCGCGATCTCGTCCGCGCGCTTGTTTGCATTCGTTATTTACGACAATTAAACTTGGACGAGCGCATGATAACATTCGTTCGTTTGGGATGGGACAGTGGTCCCATCAGGGCGTGACTTTTGCGTTCAAATTACTGTTCATTATGCCCGTTACTGTTCATTATGCCCGTTCCCGTATAATGGAGGCCATGATTGATGCGGACAATTAAATTAGGGAGTTTTTCGTTGGATCTCTAGAGAGCATCCATGGTCTATATATGCTGGACCTTTCTATTTATCCAAACTGTTTTTCCTTTATTAATGCCGCGCGTGATCCTTTTTACTTGTTATAAAAGGTCTCTCTTTTTGCGTCAGTTCACGTATTCCTCTCTTAACCCAAGAATTAAAAACTGTGAAATATATTTCAGTTTTATAGTTTCTAGTTTCAAACTTCAAATTTTGTAGTTCATTTAGAACAGGAGCTTTAATCAACTTAATTAAATCAACTATACCTATTCCCTTGATGTAATGATTCTTAGTTCCTTTCGTAAATTTTATAATCCTCATTTGAAGAAAGAAACTTTTCGAGTAAGCTGCAAAAACATTTCAAATTTTACTTTCAGACTTTGATTGGTTGAGGAGTAAATAAGTAATCATTGATACCTCTTAGGAAAAGTAGGACATTGCAGTTGAATCCAAAAACAGCGCTCAATTACGCAGTTACTCGGAGCAGGAGAGCCGTTTTAAATTCGGTTTCATAAATACCGCGTATTGGATAAGTTCGTTTAATTACCGCATTATTGATGTATAGGTGGGGCCGAATAACGGAACTCAGCGGGACGTAGCTGGTTGAACTTTTGTTCTTAACACTGTAATAAACATAGAAGTAACAATAGAACTCGTCAGAAAGACGTGCCGCTGAAGATACGTAGAACATTATATGCCTTCTCCGTTTTACTCTTTTTATTTTCTATTCGTTAGTTTAGAATAATGTGTCCAAGCGATAAAACAAGCCCAGCCAAATTGTTTACATTTGAATTAAAATGGACAAATCAAGCTACATTAACGAATATGATACTGAGGATAATTAAAGGTCTCGGCAATCAAAGTTTTATTTTTGTAATTTCATATTATTCATAAACGACCCATTACTAGATATTAATTTTAATGAGTAAACGGATGAAAGCAATTACAGTTCAATTTACATATTTGATCATACAAATTTATTTATTGCAAAATGTTAGCTACTTAAGCTGATATGTATTCCTTAATGGCGGATTAAAATGTTATTTTCTCAAATTGCTATTTTAAACATTAATAATAAAGTTTACTTTATTTCAAGGGTTGTGGTATAAGGAAACGTTCAAATTTACATAAACGTTAAAAACATGGCTTATACAATTTCTGCATATAAAAGCTTAATCGAATTCATAAAACTAGGTAATAATGTATTTAAATTGAAAATTTTACGTTTAAGACTATCAGGTTTCTTAGGGTGTTTTCTTTGGATCAAATTTAAGAAGAATTCTTAATTGAAATAATTAAATGTATAAACAGAAAAACATAAATAATATATGAAATGCAATAAAAAAGCACTTAACTTATAGGGAATTCAGTTTCACAAACAATTTCTTTTCAATTAACTAAATATTAAATTATTTATGTAAATATATTATTCTCATTTTGAATAACAATTCATCTCTTTGTGATAACGTCGACGTATAAATTGCATGCGAGGAGCATGAAACGTCAGTCGCACAAAGTCTTCGAGCTTCATTTTGATATAAATTGAACTCTGCTTTACAACTAAACTAACATCAATATTTGCTTCATAACTGTGCACTCGACGACTCGGACAGGTAGATGTGTATTTAAGTTGTGCCGCACAGACGAGGGCAAAATTCCGTAACAGAAAAACACATCGCGCCCCAAATCGTTGCTAATAATTTTAAAATTATCAATAAACTTCCCCTCCCCCACGCCCTGCGTCCCATCGACCGATAAATCAAGCCGAAAAGCCTTCAATAACCATTTTGCTACTCTTTATTTATTGCTACGCGAGTAAACTTTAATAATGACATCATAAATACACCAATAACAAAACACAGTCGTCGAAATTAAAAAACCAAAAACAATACCACAATTTCAAAACAAAAATATGCCGGCAGCATGCGGCGGTACGTCACTCATGAAATAAAACGCGCTTGGTCAAATAAATCGTCTGACCCACTAAAAACGTACATAACGCGGATAAATCATGAAATACATCGGTCTTTGTTTCTACCATCATTAAAACGGTATCGTTCGAAATAAAAGAAAAAATACTAAATTCATATAATATTGCCAACACAAAATCAAAAGCCGACGAAGAAGGTAGATTCAGAAAACCAACGCAAATTAGGTGTCCACTTTGATTGATACCAGTAACTAATAATCTCGAAAATAATTCGTCATCCATGTAAAGCTTGACACGACGTATGCGCACCAACTTTATGAAGCCCGAAACGCGTGTTCGTATAATGGACGAAGGGCTGTCGAGGGCCTTTTTATTATGACGAACGATGACTGAATTTTGCGCGCGAAAAATGGCTGCGAAATGCAACGCTCGATACCTTCGTTGGAAATAAAATTTCGATATCGATAATAACTTTTCTCAAGAGATTTATCAAAATTGCGCGCATTTTTCATACGCGATTCAGGCGTATATAATTCATGAAACATTGCCATGGATTCGCTATTTCGGTTGATGTCATTCCGATTGTATATTCGCGAATCTAAAAATTAGTTCAAGTATAGTAGTTCTTTTAATTATTTTTATCCCTCTTATTATCTCTGTTTTATATTGTTTGGAAGAAAAAAAAGATAGATGTTGTGATTTTAAATATTGACCTAGAAGGTTAATAATTTAAAACAAAACAATACAACGGATGTTTTTATGTAAAATAATAAACTTTTTTTATTAACGTTTTATCCTGTACAAAGAAAAGACGACCTCATTTAGTGTGGTAAATGGGAAAGAAATTGGTCTTTTACGAAAGGCCTATGTATTGGCGAGCTAATGTACAAGGGAAGCCTTTCAGGTTTTAGGATGGACGAGTGCAAACAGTTCTTTGCTTAGAGCGAAACTCGCGAACGAAAAATTCAGCCTTGTTTCCAAAATTAAACCGCTAAAAGGAACGCTCCACGGCTTTAACCTGCCCAAATGACAGCTAAAAACTTCACACGACCCGTATTTCTTGTTCCGACTAGACTTACAGTAATAGACCTTTGCGCCAAGTTGCTGGATTATTTATCAAACTTTTTTGTTCCGGGTCATTTGAGCATTAAAAACACCTCTAATGTTTGCATGTGAACAAAGTTCTGAAATTAAAGTTCTCGTTAAATGTTAATTGATCCCGGATATCCTGTATGCATTTATGCGCAATTGAAAATTTTGATATTTAAATATTTTTAATTAGAGTGCGTGCATTAGGTTTGATTGCGTAATATGTTGTAGTAAATGTCATTATGTTCTAAGAAAATGATGTAAATTTTCTAAATTGTTTAAAAGAATTGTTAACCATGCTAAACCACAATACAGTGGCTAGTGATAAATCACGGTAACAACGCGTATCAGTTATATTTACGCAAGGTAATCAGCAAACGAACCTATTTGATGAAAGTTAAGATTGAATATGCGCATTCGGCATTATTGTCAATGTTGATACATGCAATTATACATTCATTACTGAGTATGAATCATTATCAGCTCTAACACTTCGGGGTAATTAGACCTGTATTTATGGACTGCTCCGCTGGGTCGATATTGGACGTACACCTAACAACACATGCGGCGACTATAGTCTTGCGGATAGTCAATATCTCTGATTAATCCTGTATCGGTATTACACTAATTATATTTCCCTGTAAAACATCGCCCAGTAGAGTCATTAAAACGCTTGGACGTGAACATGATATCGATAAGACAATCTTAAATTAATTATGTGGTCACAGATGCTGAGCAAAAATGTCTCTTTGATCTTAAACAAGATAGGTCCCGATTCGCGAAACGTCAATTTTTGATGGATCGACAATTACTTTAGGGCTGGAGTTGCGACCTAAAGTGGCTTAGCAGCTTATTGCTCTATATCATTGGATGAAGAGACATGTCGATTGCAGTCATCTGGAATAAAGCTCTTAATGTTGTATTTCATTAGGCATACAAGTTTGTCGAGGGCCACGATGACCATAGTTCAAGGAGTGGACCGATAATGCCTAGTCGAGTGGAATTAATTAAAGTTTTATTCCATCAAAAATATCACCCTTAGGGATATATGTACATCTAAGGTAAAGAACCTAATTACTACTCATTTAAGGATACGGTTTGCTTCAATAGAGAAAAAAACACGTTTAAAGATAAAATTGTTATTCAATCTTGTTACATTATATTAATATAAAAACACAGTCAAAATATGTGATAAAGATAAAATCATATTGTCAAAGTGTTATTATTCTAGCAATTAATCAATCTAATCGATGCAGAGAATAATCCAATTAATACTCACATTCAGAAATCTCTAATCGAGTTTACTGATAAATAAATTCTAACTACATGCACGGAGATAAAAAATAAGTAATGATTACAAATATTGTTAGAATAGTGTGATTATACTTTAAAAAATAAAGTATATTATTATCTTCACCAGTAAAAGATGGTAGCGTATTTAAAATTATACTCAACGAAGTAAAACGTTTTTATCGTGTAAGATAGTATTTTTTGATTTTAAAAAATATGTCCATGTTGTTCTAATAAAGTTTATTACTTGATATTGATATTGATCGATTTTTAGGTTTAAATTATACACGTATTTTGATTAGTAATACTATAAGTATTGTGACATTAGGATGATCCAATATTTTTCATTTGTCTTTTGCATATTAATAATGAAATAGATTTTTTGTGACGTGATTTTATATGATATAAATTCTATAATAAATTCTATAATCTTTCTACGTTCAAAAAATCTAAAAGTTCTCCTTTGACTGTGCTGTTTGCGTATAAAGTTTAGAAATTAATCAGAAAGATTTAGAAATTAATTACAAATTTCTTAGTTCCAACAACTGCGGCATAATTGATTTTCTAAAAGAAAAAGTTTATCCTATTTATTTTTTTTACGTGCTGCAACTTTTATATATAATTACAAACTGATTAAACTTTCGTGAGAGAATATTGAAATTATTTAATATTAATATTCTTTAATTTCTTTATATAATTTATTGTGATTAAAAAATATAAAATTGAGTAGTAATTGGGTTCTGAGCAGCAATTTGGTCCTTCACCTTATTTCGAGTTATTGGATGATATTAATTATATGTAATTGAATAAAGTTAATGGATTTTTAGTATACCAGTACTTGGATAAGTTTTTGAACCATCACAGCTTGGACAGAAATAATTAATGATTAAGGAGGAAATGTTTGAATTTTTATATAATTTTTAATGTAATTATAAATTACTAAAGAATTATTTTGTATGGACAAATATATAAAGAATGAATTAAATATAATAATAGAACAAAATATATGAAAAGCCGAAGAAAGTAAACAAAAAGTAGCTTTCGAAAATAATTTTTTACTTCACGAGAATTTAATTTAATTTTGATCTAGAAGAAGAGTGCTTTAACGAACTGAATTTCTTTTGGATTCTATGCCCTTAGACCGGGTTCTTCGATAAAATGTGCAATTGTTCATTTGACTGTTCCACAACTTGGTATCTTCGATCTATGGCGCGTTTTGATTAATTTTATATTTAATCATTTGAGTGTTTGATAACTTAATATCTTGAATTATTTCAGTGATTTGATGAGTTACGTATTTTAACATTTTAAGTGCAAATTGAATTATTATCTTAAACCATATCTGCGTTTTAATGAATTGCATCCTCGATTATTTGAATATTTAATGATTTGACACCCTAATCAATTATTATATCAAATGAATTAGTACTTAAAAGCAGGGTTGGGCCTAAGTAGTACTTACAATTCCTTCAGTACTTAATTTAAGGATGAAAATTTTTGAATTACTAGAATACTTAAGTACTTGAGTAATTAGACCCAAAGTACTTAAGTACTTGAGTAATTAGATGCAAAGTACTTAAGTACTTGAGTAATTAGACCCAAAGTACTTAAGTACTTGAGTAATTAGATGCAAAATTCTTAAGTACTTGAGTAATTAGGTGCAAAAATCTTAAGTACTTGATTAATTAAGCATACAAATTTAGGTGTCAGATATTCTCTAATTTAAATAGAAATAATTAAATAAATAAAATAAAATACACTGGGCAAAAAAACGCGCCACTTATAAATGTGCCGAAAATACCGAATTTTGTAACCGT
>JABFPK010000941.1:0-13185 GCA_022817445.1 Habroteleia sp. ZL-2020
GAGTAGCCGCGCGCTCGTTGGCTTCAAGCTAACTTTGAGTGTTTTGGCAGCAGCAGAAGAGGAGATCGTGAACAGTACCGTCGACACTCCCGCGTGGCGTCGATTGGAGCTTCTCGCGCGCGAGCTGGACTGGGCGGCGGGAGGGGGGCTGCCAGCAACGAACACACAAACGCTCGCGCGCGCTCTCCTTGATGCGCCGCGAAGTGAGCCGCGAGCTACGTACAGGCGGATAGAGCGAGAGCGAGGGAGACAGACGTTGACGGAAGAGCGACGACAAAAATTGGCGAGTGGTGCGTGTGTCGGTTGTCGGATCGGTCGCGGGACGGCTACTTTTGGATAAAATCGGGCTAGGCCGTCTCCGGACAGGAGAAGTGAGTTTGTTGGGTTGAACGCAGTCATGTCCGACCGCGAAAGCCTCGACGATCAGCCACAAAGTAAGCTACACGATTTTGCCATTCGACGTCTACCTTTTTTCAACGCTAGCTATCACGAATGCTCCGCGGATCGTCGTCAAACAAACTTCTCTCCCTTTGCCCCGCGCACGTCCCTACAATTTGTCGTAACTTTTGTACAGCACGTAAAAACGTTCTCAACGATTTCTTAATTATTTTCTTTCGTTTTATTTTTCTTCTTCTTTTGTTGATTAAAAACAAAAATTGAAAATCAAAAAATGTGATGAGTGATATCGAATTTGCAGTTTGGAGTCAGTATTGCTAAATGAGCAAACGTTGCTCTGAAAGTGCGCATTCACGGCCGTGATTTTCAACCCTTTTTGTTACGATCCATGAGTTTCGTATCCCTTGAAAATCGAGCAGCAGGACCTAAGATGGCGACGGCTCGTTCACCAAGACAAGGGAAATGGGCGACAGCGCCCTCTTTGTTTGTCGAAGTGAGCGCCACGCGAGTTTTCGCCTCGTCCTGTTTTCACCCCCGGGAATAAATACGTGTGCGAGCGAGTGAGCGCATCGTATTGCTGAGGGCGCGACCATCGCTTTTGACCAACCTTTCACGGTGCCATCCAACGATTCTTTTCCCTTTACGCTCCAAGATGTTCTTTTGTTTTACTCAATTATTTTATTTTTATTTAATTATTTTCATCCTTCTTTGTTTTAACTTTAAAAATTATATGTTTTAAGAGTAATTGACGTTTTTGGATTTTGCAATCTATCGATGAAAGCAGTTTTGATTTTATACAATCATTTTAGCTTATTGATTGCAAGGGATGGCTATTTTTTGCATTAATTAAGTGATCATTTTTGATAATGTAGGGTAATATTAAATGCAAATTTTTTGTTGAATTTGAAAACCAACATCTGTAAAATTTGTTATATTTGTGCAAATAAATAGCTCCATTTTAAAAAAATTCAATTGCGTATTTTTATAATGGAAAAATTCTTTTTTAGTTTTTTTTGCTTTAATTTGATACATTTTGAAATATAATAATATAAATACATTTCAAATTTATGAAAAATAAATATTATTTATTTTTACAAATATAATTCCGTTTCTAATAACAATAACGTATATTAATTATATAGATTAATTATATGTATTGTATTTATAATGAGATTAATATTGTTCTGTTTATAATTTATTATACCTTATCTGTTTTAGATATTAAGAGAGATATCATGCATGTATACTTCTATTTAAGAAAAACTCTTTATTTTTATGTTTAATTTACATTATATAAAATGCATCTCTTTCTCAATTAAAAAAATTAAATATAATAATATTATAAATTAATAATTGGTAAATATAGAGTTTTATATCTGTAAATATAAATAAAAATGTTGTATATCTTTTAAATCTAATTTAATTTAATTTTTTTAATCAAAGCAGGACAAAAAACTTAAAAATTATGTTTTTGGAGTGAAATTGTAATATATATATTTTTTAAAAAGAAACCATAGGCTAAAAATAATTTTACATAGGATATATAATATAGTTAACATGAATTATTGTTATACATTATTTAACGAGTATATAAATCATATTTCGACATTTTTAGAACATTATGTTATCAAATTATTGAAATTATAGTTTCATTGCATGATATTCCTTATGACCATAATATAAATATACTACACAAAAATAGAAAGTATTTGGAGCATGCCACATCAAATAAGTCATTAGAAATATAATTTCAATAAGTAAATAATAATAGAAAATAATGAAGACAAATAAAAAACGGTGTTTCTTCGTTTACAACATAATATTTCACAAGAAATAAATTTTGTACACTGATGAAAAGTAATTTAAAGGATTAATTAAATTGGTTAACCTACTGCTAAAATATAATTTCAAAATTAAGCTTTGAATGTATTCGCAAATATAAAATATTTTTATTAAACAATAACGATAATAATATCTATACATAATTATATGGTTTAATTAAATATTTGTCTGGTTTCATTTGGTGATAGTTAAGTCACTTTATTGTCAACATTCTCCCCTATGAATTCATTAGAGCAGTTATCTTTTAAGATATGAAATACTCAATGTAATATTTAAAATACATGCAAGTTTTCATAAAATATGAATTTTGTCATTTATTCAGTAAACAAACGTCGATTAAGTTGAACAACATCATATTTCAACAATGACTCGAATAAATATACAATTAATTCTAATCCTATGTTAAATTCTCCAACTATTCATAAAATAATTATATTCTTATATCAATAATTTCTCAAAATCAAATTTAAATTGAAAACTATAAATATTTTTTTTTATGTGCGATAAAAAATGATCACATACAAATATCTTTATTTAACACAAAACAATGATCGTTGATTTATTAATCCATTCATTAATAATTATTATAATCAGAAATTTGATTGCAAACATATTGATAGATGAATAATCCATTTGAATTCTGCAGACAGACCCGTGTCGCATTGCCGCTTGTCTGCGGACTTTTTTATTCGTTTAGCATCGTAAGGGAGGACTAATTAAAATTCGATTGGTATTTTGCGAATGATGAAAAACATGCCAATAACCAGGCGCTATCCGTCTACATTTTTCGCGCTATTTTGACGGCCGTTTCCACTCAATAGTGGCGTAATTTCGGAGTGCGGCACGCATGACGTAACTCTGAACGAAGTATGCGCACGAACGTTTTGCGAGGAACCGTGCGTGGCCAGTGTCAGCTCCGCACGTGTGGACCATCGCCCCTCCCAACCTCCCCAGTCTTGGCCTCGGACGGGTCCGCTGAGCTGTCGATCCGTTTATATAAAATCTTCATTCGCCGCTCTTTTTGCCGCAGTGCCGTCTCCAAACCCAAATGCAACAATTCATAACAAACATTTTCAATGTTATTTGAAATTTTAATTCTTTTTGGAGCATAAAATAAATCATGATATTTTTGCAACGTTTAGTTATATCCATCATTTTTTCTAAATGATATTCATCATTTTAATCTTTAATTTTTATTAATATTAATGTTATTAATATTTTTACACTCCTATTTGTTGTTTATATTATGTAATTTATATTGTAATTTATGAATCAGATTCATAAATAATTGATTTATTTGCATTGTCAACAGGTGTAAGGCCCCTTGCTTATTTATAATTGGAGTATTTGTGATCAATTTTTATATAATTTCTTGAATGATTTTATTTAGCACATAATGATATATATGTAGAGTTTAATGACATGTTAATAAAATTTATTTATTTATACTTATTGCAGAGTATGGGAACGCTGGTAGCATGGATGCTGGCGGATCCGACTTTGACTCTGGTGAGTTTCCAAAAAAAGATTTGAATAACGTCAAATTTGAGGAATTAACTTTGCCAGATTATGTCAAATGTTCGTTATTATGAATCAAAGCAAGTAGCGTTTTGATGACTAAAACTTAATGAATCTTTATTTCTCAATTAAACAAATTAAGTACTACCATATTTTTATATATCTATTAATCTTCGATTGTAAGATCATCAAGTCTTACATAGTAGAAAGAAATAATAATGGTTTTTAAAGTTTTTTTTATGATAATACTACAATTTAATTATAGATACCTTAAAAATGATTTTTTTTAATTTTAATGTTAAAAATGCACATGGAAATAATTATATTACTTTATAAATATAAAGTTTCCATAATAAATTGCAATTTTGTCTCATAAATAACAAAATCAAAAGGAAACTAAATGTAAAACTCCATCTCTCTTCACGTCATTAAGATTTACTTTTATCTACATTTGAATTGAAGAAAAAGGTTTGACATAACTGGATCAAATTAATGGAAGGCATAATGGCAAATGAATAAAGAAATGGATAACCCGAAAACAAGATTCATACTTGTTGGGAATGTAAGTGCAGTTGGAATCTACATTTCAATAGTATCTAATCCAGGATAAAAGGTTACGCGACCGAACGAGTTTCGGTTAGAAAAGTGAGGCAACGGCGTGGGGTATGAGAAAGTGTTGCGGCTCGCAAATTAATAGGAATATTCATGGGCATTGATTGGCGTCGGCGAGGACACCTTTAGTCACGACAGACATGTCGTAGACCAGGACTTTTCACCCAATCTGTTGACCCAAAAAGACCGAGGATAATGTAACGAAACTCGATACCGACTAAAGTAACACTAAATGCTTTTGAAACGGATGAATGCCTTTTTACATAAGCGACGCAACATCCGAGACTCAACGGCCTGGGCTATATTAGCTGTAAAACGATACGGTGTAAGAGGTCTTCGAACTTGAAAAGTATCGTTGTCATCAACTTGCTTCTTCAGTTGAGAAGGCTGAAGTGATTCAGATGACAATTAGCCGTAATCCAGGGCATTCGTTAAGGTTCATAATTTTATTACTCAGGTTTCAGAGGTTTTATTTAATTTCGTATTTGTTACATAACTTGGTTAAATATTCAAATTATTTATCCACATTAGCAACTCAAATTAACAATTAAAGCACATCTCAAATCTACTTATTTTGCAATGAATATTATAAAGATTTATATAAGGCATACTTGAAGGTTAATAATGTATGTCATATTATTTTTTATTCATTCTGCAGAAAAATAATATAGATAGTAAAACTTGTATATACATATGACAGAAGTTAAAATATATATAAACGTATAATAACGCATTATAAATTAATATTAACTAAATTTATTGTTCATTATTGATTTGTATAGAAAAATAATATAATTGAGAATTTTGGAATTATAGTTCATATTAATATTTATATATATCTTGTATATAAATTTAATATTTCAAAATAAATCCGTGATTTCTTAAATGTATACTTTTGAAATAAGATTCAACCTCAGGTTTAACTATGAAAACTGTGGGTTACGTCTGGATCATTCTGAACTAGAACTGTAATCTTTGTCCTGACGTCACCGATTTTAGATTTGAATTATTTGACTTTAGGAAGTTTTAGATTAGCGCTTTCAACGGGTGAAGTGAATAGGCCAATGATTAAGGAAGGATAAAAAGTCATGAGTTATTGGACTTTTGAGAATATACAATGTAATTAATTGGTTGCGGTTAATCAATTAAAGGCCTGGCTTTGGTTTCGTATGTCAAATTAATTTCATTAACTTTATAATATATTTTATTATTTTTTTAGATTAATTAAATATTTTATGAGAAAAAGCTTTATTGTAACAAGAATAATATAATTGGAATTAGTAACTGAAATAGTCGAAAACTCAATCATTGTCTTTGGTATTTAAACCAATTTAAAACAAATATTCAAATCACTAGCTGTTCTTATATAAACAACTCTACAATTTCATTATTAATCACTGCTATTTAATAATTGAAAATACCTCAGTTGATTAAATTTAGAAAATAGTTAATTTGTGATTTAATTTAAATTTCGAGTAATCAGAAAGCATTATTTTTATCTTGTTTTTATTGAATGTATACGTTGTAGGCTTATAATAAACCGTTTGATGTAACATAAATTAGTACTGTAGAAAAACTTACACAATACTATATAACAGCGTTATAAAAGTTACATCTCTAATGTTTTTTTAAAATTAAATTATAAACAATGTACCATATGTTGTAATTTTATTGCCATGTTTTGATAATACATAGTTTTAATTTCTTCAATTGAAATATGATATTTATTGGCATAACTGACAAAAGTATTGATTACCGTGTTATGTCATTATGTAAAGTTGTAACGAGTCCCATTTTAATGTCAAAAAATTATGTAACTTTATTGTTGTAAAATAACATTGTCCTTTTCATGTCTTATTTTTATATTTGTATTTATAAATAAATATTTAAATATTTACATGTTAGTTTTTCTTATACATTTTATTGATTAAATGTCTAACAATGTTTGAAGTAAATTGAAAAAAAATAGGAAAAGTTAAAGGGTACCAAATCTCACAAAATATATATTAATTCAATTTATCAACAAAATATTTGCTAAGAAAAATCAAATCAACATGAACATATTATTAAATAGTAAAAGATAAAGAGAACTTCTTATGCAATTTCTTCCGTGATTATTTAATATCAGCTTAGAATAATTATGTAAAAGCATGTTTAATTTAATTTTGTGACTATAAATTTTTATTTCATATTACCAATGAAGTTATTAATATACGGGAACGTTATTGTTTAAAATTTTAAAATGTATGTTTTTAAATATATAGAATTTTTTTAACTTTAATTTTTTTTACAACATTCATTAATTAATGTGATTTTAGAAAATAATTGCTGAAATACTGAACTCATAATTCCACATCTTATTTCAAGTAATTTGAATATAATAATAATTTATATGTTGATGTTTTAAAGAATTATTTTTAATTATAATAATTTAAATTTAGTTATACTACACTGAAAGTATATATTGACGCCTCTTAAGAATAAAATGATATCTCAAATATGTTTGTGAAAAGGGATATAATAATTTCTCCTTGTAAAAGGGGATAATGCGAATAATAATTATAATTATCGAAAAATGAGATACCTTGGCGAAGTTGATCAATTTCCGATTGCCAGATTTCACGTTTCTGAAATATAAATTAAACATAGGGATGAAATTTTTTTACAAAATTAATTTTATAAATTGTATTTTTGGTGCATAAATGAGTTTCTAAACATCCCTCTATTTATATAACTTTTTTTTTGTATTTGTACTTCATTCCAAAACTCAACCCCTGAAAAATGCTATTGAAAAATGAGAAATTGTAAAATAGAAAAACAAGGATTGTACTTATACCATACATCTAATCTTTATCTAATGAACCGATTCTTGTAGAGATTTTAATTCTACATCACAATAATATAAATATTTTTATTTTTGAGTAAAAATTTATAGAAAATTAAATTTATTATTTCTGAAATCCGACTAAAAATTGAAAACTTTTCCAGGCGAGACCTTAATTGCGACGGAACAAAAAAAATGAATGTCTCAGATCTCGCAAAATTCAGTCTAAATAACAGGCCTGATATGAAAGAAAATAGAAAATGAGAATTAATGTGCAAAATAGAGAAAACATTTTTCACGAATTTGAGGTGTCAAGATTTCAGGCTTTTGGAATACAAACTGAGTTTGGGGATGAAAATATTTTGTTCTTAATTCTCTAACGCAGATTGTATTTTGGGTCCATAAATAAGTTTACATAAAATTTTTTTTTGGATTTTGATTGAATTCGACAAATTTTTGCAAAACAACAAAAAAAAAAGATTATTTAATACAGAAAAATTAGAATTGTGTTAATACCATTCATCTATTAATTATATAATTATAAGTTTCTCGTAGAGATTTGAATTCTTTTTAGTTATTCGAGTGATTGTCGAAATAAGCGATATCCCTTTTTACAACGGTTTTCAGACGTATACCTTTTCACAATCAAGTTTTAGGATATCCCTTTATTCTTAAGAGGCGTCGATTTATATTTTGCATTGGAGATGCTATTGAATTGAATTAAATCAGATAAAAAAATAGAATGCATGCTCATTAGGACGTTGTTGTGATTTAAATAACAAAAATAAAAATAAAATATATATTAGTAATAGTAATTAATCTACATGAAATTTTGAAATTAGAAGTTAAATTGAAAAAAAAGTATCTTTATTACAAGGCATATTATCAACCAAAACATTGTTTTAGTTTCCACCATATATACTTATTGAAAATATTCTATAATTCTTTCATACCATAAAGCATCATCAAAACTGCATTCAATCATAAACCTCAAATAATAATAATCGATAAGGAAGCAATTTTCTAGTCCTTATCTAGTCTTTCCTTTAATAATCTGCAAAGCATAAAGAGTAAAGGAAAAAGGAAGATATAAAAGTAGCATGATTTTCCAACAAAAATTTTATAGCGACAAAAATGCAGTCTTAATATCGTGCAAATTATTTGTTAAATAAGATTTCTAAAATAATTTAATTAATCTTCAGATTTAAATGGAAAATTTTGAAAACAAATATGAATAAATTACCTATTAAAATATTTTCTATATTTTTATTCTAAAACCATATATACGAATTAAATATAAACTGAAAAATTAAACAAAAATATACAATCTCAATACATGAATTCTAAGTGTAATCATCCATACGAAATCATTGAAGATTTCACAAACTTAAAAATTCATATTTATATATAATGCCTTAACTTTATATCTACAAAAAAAGCATATAACTTATGTAGCAAAGCTTATACACATATGACTTATATGCTTTCACTTGAATCCTTATATAGGTCACATAAACTTCAGTTTTACTGAATTTTATTTTTTATATTCTTCCAGATATGCGTATTTCATATTTGTTTAAATTTCGCAAATATTAAAAAATCTCTTATATATAAATTAATAGCATTATTCTAATAATAATGCAATTCACTCTATAAATAAATTCATTCACATATAAAAACTAATTAATTATACATTTCTAATAAGCTTTAATTTACTTAAATTAAAGTTCATACCACACGTTTATGTTTTACATAAACTGTATATAATATATATAATATATATATGTATATAATATATATAATATATATATATATAAATTAATGTATTTACAGAAAGAATTAAATTATTATCATAATAATACTATTGAATTTCACAGCTACATCACTTTTACAACATTTAATATCGCACATACATCCACACAATATCATTTGAGCAAAACAATCTTGCAATCAAGAATTGCATAAAATATAAATAAAGAAATGCGAGCTTATCGATAACACCATGCAACGCGAAAGAACCGAAATGACGGATTCGGTCGACCCGGGGGAGGTGGCGCTCTTCGCAGCGGCCGCGAAGCGGAGGGGGTGCAGTGTTCGCCGTTCTTACAGTCAGCTGTGCCTGTGACGTTTTCGTGAGGACAGGGGGCGCTCACGTGACCGCGGCGTGTCACGTGGCGCGAACAAAGTCGCCATCATGATGCGCGCATTCCACAGCCATGAATGATCGGCGCGCGTGAACTCACGTCCACGAACTCTCAAATTCGTCTACCCCTTTTCACTCGAACGCACTCCCACCGCATCCTCAAAATTGTTCGATAAGTTTGCAAAATTGGTGCGATGGCGTTTTGGTGCCAATCTAAAACCGAGGTAACTTTGTCTTCTTTGTTCAAATTCAAACTGAATATCATTTTCTTTGAATTAATATCTGTTTGTATTTCAAATTCCCTAATCAATTGATATGTAAAAATAGAATGGAAGAACAACATGGTCATTTTAAATGCAAGACAAGCAAGTTTTTTAGGCAGAATGTATTTCGGGTGGTTCGACGGCTGGTTCTTTTTTAAATCCGGCATTCTTTCGCGTGACGTCCTCGACTCCAATGACTTAAGACTTCCGCCGTGCGGACGAACTAAAAATGGCGCCGGTTCGCGGCGCGCCGTGAATTCCCAGTGACCGGTTGGACAGCGAAAAGTGCGAGACGTGCCTCGCGGCAGCGCGCGCCGGTTATTTGTTGTGCACGGTATGGCCGAGATCGTGCAAGCCGTTGCGAACGGTCTCGGGGACACCATGGATAAGATCCAGTTCTGGTACCCCGAAGGTAGTTTCAAGCTCCAATTTGTTATAACCGTTTTGGTACTTGGTATCACCCGAACAAATAATCTTGAAGCAACTTCTAACTTACCGTAAACAAACGAACGAGGCTCTCTAGAATCGGCTTAGGTTCTGTCCAAAAATGCATTGAATTTGGAAGACAGAATCAAGTTTTGGATCCACGAATTCAACAAGTTTCACTTCTTTTATTTAAAAAATCCTAAGTATTTTTGATTGTTTAATATTTTGGTTGATTTCATTTTAATTTCTTTTCCGATACCTGGTTTGATGCAAAACGGTGGATAGACACAGGCAGAGAAAAAAATTTTTTTTCAGTTTTTGCTGTCTTAGTTGGTAGGGTGAGGATTTATTTTAAACGATGCAAAAGAACTGTAATTTCCATGAATTTTTTTTGATTATGTATAGGTGCTCTTCATTTTTTATTTACTTTTAATATTAAATTTTTAATTGTTTAAATTATTTAAATTTTGCAAGATAAATTTTGACGCCACTACACGCATACACTCATACACACGCAGCACGCAAATTAGTAATTTGCAATTACAAAGTAGCGGTGGAATGCGGAGTTGAGTCTTGTTTCAAAAGAAAGGAGACGAGTCATCATTTATATACGTGGACCGTCGAAAGCAAAGCGGAATTCGGGGTTTTCCCCGGCGATTCTTTTGCATTAACGTCACGTCGGTCTCCCTTTCGCGGATAACGTACCGACCGCGGACCAATTCCGCGAACGTTCACATCTCAAACCGGATTTTCTGCCGGCATGCTGGGTAGCAATAATACAATAATTTGGAGTATAGAGCATCCGGGGATGCAGAACGATAATTGCGTTTGATTGCTTTCAAAGAATTCAATCGAACGATTTTTATACGTTGCTTCAAGATCGTGGGAAAGTGTTTCTCGTGTTGATACGTAAAATCAGTTCGACGAAAAAGAGGTATCAAACGAATACGAAAATCTATGAATTTTGTTTTAAAATTCTAAAAAATTTAAATTAAAGTTTTCAATTTGCATTATTTTTGCATTTTCGAATTAAGTCTATTAATAATTATTAATTATAATTAAATTAACTTTTCAGAATTATTAATGTAATTTACATTAAATTTAAATTTTATATTATGAATTGTCGATTTGTAATATTAGTGAAAAAAACTGAGTTTCACTCAAGACATTCTTTTCGATTCCAGACAGATGGCGCTAATAATAAAAAATTATTTTTGCGGATATTGCGCGAAATGCAGTAGTCAAACATGTTGACTTTACTCAAATAACTATATTTACCATAACCCACTCCGATTTAAGATTCAAAGTCCTCCAGAGAAAAGTTGGGCTCAGATTTTGTTGGCAGTTGGCTTTTTCGATAATATTAAGGAATTATTTGAAATATTTTTTTTGTCCAAAGTTAACCAAAGAAGAAATTTATATTTTACTTTTAATGCATTAATTTAATGCAGAATATGTTTTCAAACAAACTATAGTTAACTTTAAATAATTAATATATTACAAATTAAAAAAATACCTTTTATAACAAACAATTTACTAAAAATGAAAAGATTTTTCGCTAAAAATTACTGAATTCAAGTACCATCTTTTATTCGTGGAAACCAACAAAAATTATAGATAATTATAAAAATATGTTGTGATTCAGTGACTGCTCGATGATGCAATTCGTCGATAAGGGAGTAAGTATCGTTTCTCTGGTCGTGGATCCGCTGGTATCTGGTGACTCGTCGATTTTTTCGTTCATCCGCGCGTTATCGGGTCGCGTGAATGACTCGTTTACTGCGAAACGTGCACGCAATTCTATAGGTAGATGAACCGCATGAGCTGTCTACTGATTCATCGGTCGGGCGTTGATGCCCCGTTATTATTTATGTTGTTGGACAGAAAAATAAGCAGTTGCTTTAATCATTTGACTGAAAAAGTGTCAACAAACGTAATTGCGGGAATGGTGCGATGCTCAAGGAAATCGGAGTGGAAATGTCAAACATTATCGAGCGTCAGCAAATCGTTCGGACAAGGTTTATGGTCTCCATGCATAAATTTGATAAATGAAACTCGCAATGATTTATGTAATCAGAAAATTCATTGAATGTGTATCGTGATTAGAAATTTTGGCGGGAGGAGCCAAATACATGTGTCAATTTAATGATTCTCTTATTAAATTTTTTATAAACCAGCAACAGATAAGGACCACTGCACAAATATTGAAACATACTCCCTCAATTATGTAATGACTGTATTTGCTTGATGAATTATATTTTTTTTGAATTAACGTTAAATACAAAAAAGTTATTAGATCGATTTATGAAATTTGATTTTAAATTGTTATTTAATTACTTATTTGTATTCTAAACATTGTTTTGTAAAAAACCAGTAATTTCTTAATTTACCGGTTTTTGTTATTATTAATTAAAGCTCAACTGTAAAAATTATAACTATAATTAAATGTAAAATTTAAACCCTAAAAATGTTCATCTGCAATAAAAACTTGGGGATCCTATTTAAGTTTTCTCCAGTCCTCGGTGTAGACAGGGGGTGGTAACGTACACTTAGATAACTTTTTTGAAATTATTTGATACTTGTTTTTCTGTTTCATAATTCAACACATATTTCTCAAGAGATATTCGACCGTTGTAGGACCTTTGGTCCATACTGTATACATATATATATATATATATATATATATATTTATTCCAAACTTTTCTTTCTCAACGAATTTTTTTAATTGGTACATTTTATTTAATTGAATATATTTAATAATAATATATAATTTAATTTTATATTTTGCATAATACCAGAACAAATGATTTAGATATATTAGGTTGTCAAATATCTCCCTTCCGCTTTTTTGCTCTTTATTCAAAGCTTTATAAAAAGTGTTACAGTGATCGGATTTAGTTCAAATATGCGCCGTTTTGTTCGATAATTTGTTTCCATCTAGACGGCAACTTCATAATACCCCTCTCGTAGAAGCCCCTCTCCTTATTTGCGAAGAACTCGGACAGCCACTTTTCACAAGCATCTTTTGAGTTCAACTTTACACCACCAAGGGCGTTCGCCATGGACAGGAACAGGTGGTAATCACTTGGCGCTATGTCCGGGCTATATGGTGGATGCGATAAAACCTCCCATCCGAGCTCCCGTAGCTTCTGACGAGTCAT
>JABFPK010000943.1:0-13180 GCA_022817445.1 Habroteleia sp. ZL-2020
AAAAATAATATTCTCCCAGAGTGATAAAACCGCGGAAAGGTTTCAACTGATATTATTAGGTTTTTATAAGATATCTATTTCAAATAACCCTAATCTAGTAATAAACGCTTGAACCTTCACCTTAACAAGCAATGTTTGTAGTGTGATGTTTATTCAAACTTTAAAACAGTTGTATTCTTTTGCTATAAACAAAACAATAACAAAGGTCAGCTAAATAAGTATTTACAATATTTACTTTATTTACAAA
Source organism: Habroteleia sp. ZL-2020 (assembly GCA_022817445.1). NCBI lineage: Eukaryota > Metazoa > Arthropoda > Insecta > Hymenoptera > Scelionidae > Habroteleia > Habroteleia sp. ZL-2020. Next base: position 248 of record JABFPK010000943.1, read on the forward strand.
CATTTTTTTAACTCTTATCAACACCTATTATAACCCTTCATATTTTAACATTTTTTTTTACATTTTCAGCTAAAATCTTTTTACCGAACTTACGTTTTCTGTTACCATTATTTCAAATTTAGTTCTCCTATGATCTCTTTTATATCCATGATTTACTATTGATCCTTCTCTATCGATTATTTAGTTTCAATCAATCCCCACTAATTCTTTTACTCGAATCCTTATCTTCGTACCCCCACTTACTCACCTCTCCCCACCACTTCGTCGAACATAAGCGAAACTGGCTACGAATATTATTCAAGACAAGATTTACATTTTTACGATGGCATTGTATTCGATACGGGACCACCTAGAATGGGAATTAGATCCATTTACATATGTACGCGTTCAGCGGAGATTAATGTCTTGATTAGTTCAACGTATGCACGCGTTATGTATACCCGGGCTATAATGACCGTCGAGCCACGTTACACAGAACACGAACGGTGTTGGTGTGCGCGCGTACGTGCACTAATGTTTGCTCGTGTGCACCGTTGACGGCGAAATAGACCGGGAAGAACGATGTCACTGAATTCAATTTTTTCTGGGCTTAGCGGGGTGTACGCTCGCATTTATATGTACATTAGAGTCGTGTTTTCGTTAGAGTTTTTTCGTGGGATTAACGCTATCCAGATACTCGAGAACCGGGGGAGAGGGGGGCAGATTCTGCCGGCTTCAATGCAAACAGCAGAAGTCGTTTCCCATTGGATCACGCGGAATGAAGTGGTCCGGGAATGAATTTAGAAATTGCAAGTGCTTTTGTTGTGGCTTAACGGAGATGAAGAAAGAGCGAAAGTTCCTAGTAATTTGGTGAAACGTCGTCAAGTGACCAACCAAAGGAGTCTAAAAATGTGATTGATCAAAGATATATTTTCGATTACATCAAAATGTCGGATTACGATTGCTGCTTATCGGCAAGCTGCTCGTGAATGCTAAATTGTAACTTAAAGTTTTTTGCTCGATTGCGCGGTCAACGCAAACGCGATATCTTTAAACGCTTTCAAATTTAGTTGCCGACAACCTCATTTAATTATCATATTCAGTGCATTTGGAATTTACACTGGACCAACATACCGAGTCCCAAATTTGTAATACGAATTTGATCAGCGCATATTTACAATATGTTTCATTCAATATAGTAATATTTCCGGCACTATTGATCGGCATATAGAAAACGCATGTTTCATTTTGATTTTTGTTTCTGTTCAATTTAATACTTTATCAAACAAAAAGTGATGTTGATACGAAATATTTACCCGTCAAAATATATAGAGAGTACCGCTCCATCGTATATTTGATGCGAAACGTATTTATATATTTTGTCACAATTTTTCAACATATATACAACGATCGCGCGGATGAATGAGAATTTAAATTTTTTATACGGCGCGCTCGAACGCATCGTATATTATAAATAACGACGATAACGCACTACAAAATGAATTTCACGTGAATTGTCGCGTGTTCCAAATCATCGAATTATGTGTCTTGATTAAATCGCAATAAATTCCACGTTGAAAAACTTAAAATTAGTTTTTTCGCACAACCAACTTTACGATCCCATTGTCTGTTAATTAACACCCACTTTGAGTTATGTCGGAGGAGTAAATTTTTGTTCAAAATTGCTTTCGAGAGTGAAACAAATATTACAGCGTACATAAATAATATAAATCGATATCGATTTTCTGGTCGCAGTAAATTAGACAAGAACACGAGCCGTTATTTGGAAACAGAATTACGTTTAATTCACAAAAGATAAACTGTTTCCATTCAAGACTTTGAACAAACTCACCGCCATTGGAAAAAATTAACAAAAAATTAATCAGTGAGCGCTCGGAATAAATTATCCTAACATATAATGTGGATTAAACGAACATTTGTTAAACGAATACAGTTTTTATAGAGATTTTTGATCGTTAAAGTTATTTATACAATATTTTCTGAATTATTAACTTGCACTGAGTTTTCTACATTTTTTAAAATTTGATTTCGATTTTCTGGAAAAACTTAGTTTACAAATTTAATAATGGGAAAATAATACATTTTTAATATCGATATTATTTCGTAATATTTACGGAGTATTTTTCTTCTGAAATTAATACGCATTTATTTTCGTGAAAATGTTTTACAAAAATAATTTAGAATAAAATATTTCAGGGGAAACATTTTGAAGAGATTCTTTTTATATTTAATCTCATCTAACTTTAAGTACACCCTTAAAATATTAAAAGCTATTGGATATTATGTGATATTTATGGAGAGTGAAGGGATATACGTATTCCTAGGTATTGATATTTAATAACGAATATTTATTTTCTATAAAATATGTAGATAGGTTCTTTGCAAGTTTTCGAACATTAAATATGACGCGCAAATTTGTGGAAATCAGTTGAAAGAATGAAAATTTACTGAATATCCAACAAAAAAAATATATAAAAGTACACACAAATGTATATTTTGTTAAATTGATTTGTTAAGCGAAAATTAAAATGTTATCTATTGATTTTCTATTTATTTTCAATTTTATGTATAGATAATATCAGAAAAAACCAATTGTTTTGGAATATTCTACGATTCCAAAAACACAGTAATATTTCAATATTATTTAAAAAATAAAAATACTCCAAATAAATAAAACAAATTGATTTCATATTTTAATAAGTTTTTGCAAGGTATTATATTATATCCAAATGAAAATATTTTCTTTAACTAATTACTATTAAATAAGAAATTAAATGAAACATTAAAGTTTTATCAATCATTGCATTTAAAAATATTTGCATCTATTGATAATATTTTCTGAGATATTCCTTTCCACAACCAAGTGTTGAGACACCCCTTTACATTTAAGAGGTGTCGTTATTTTGTTTCTTTCTGCAATTTATTACAAAATCGCAAAATTTATGTTAAACAAAATTTAATTTGTTTATAAAATGTGTATTTAACATTAATTTATCCTTCTCGCAATTTGTTATTTAAATTACAATATTAATCACTTCGATTTGACAGTTTATATATATATATATATATATATATATATATATAAAATTATTTTCTACAGACGTTACCGTGTTCAGGTCAATTTGCCCAGCCGCAAAGTAAAGATAAGCCAAAACCTGTATTAAAAATTATAGTTAATTTGCTCAACAACTGCTTAGCATAATAGCCGCAAAGGCGAAGAAAAGGAAAGAAAGGAAATTGGTTCCTATGTATTCGAAACTCGTATGCGGCGGTCGTTAATTTGAGTACATACCCTTAGTATTCGAAACACGCGATCTAAGTACATAAACCGTTGCCAATAATCGAGCAAAAAGGACACGGTTCGTGTAAATAAAATGACCGTGTCAATAATAACTCGCTGCGGGCGCGCGTTCGGTTCCTTTGAACACTTGGTCAATTCGGATGCATGCGACGCCAACCCGATTAGCAACGGACTTGATAAACTACTTGGAAAAACGGGGTCGAAATTGCGCGACCCGACGCATCCGAAACGGCAAGCGCGAGCGAGAAAAAAATGCGACTGACAAATTTCGGAGCGGTTCGCGGGCGTCGCTCGTTTTATCGCGGCTCCGATCGTCAATTACCCGTACCAATGCAGCCGAGTAATAACGTGCGATGCGATCTGCTCACTTTTTCTCACAAGACGAAAAAGCGCGCCACGATCCAGGTAGCTTTATCTGGGCGCACCTACTTCCGCGGCACAAAGCACGGCGTACTAAAGTGCTCGCGAGCACCATCGAAAATAGTGCAAATATGCACTCGGCCCCGCGTGAGAAAATGCGCATGCAAATGTCGAATCTCCGAATGCCTCTTACTCAAGGTTAGTTGTTTCAAAACATTCTTCTGCCAGTTGTTGTGTAGAACATTTACATATTCAATCTGCTCTTAGATTGCAAGACGAACAAATCAAAAGGAAATATAAACAAATCAAATTAAGAGTACATTTTTTTATAGCATTGAATTATATGTATGGAATATGCGTACGTTACACTGAGAAAACAGAATTATACGAATTACTACCTTTACTGGTACAGCGTGGATATACTTTCAAGAAATAAAGAATTACTATCTGGGATAGTAAAATATGAATGCCTTCCTGTTTCAGTGTATCAGTATATGAATTCATTTTATTATCCAAAATAGTACTTGTTTATATTGTTTAAAGTAAATCATAAATAAATCTTCGGTGTACTAGCTAAAATAGTAATTTATATAATTTATTTTTCTACGTGTACAAATAATTGTAATTGAAACAGGTAAATTGAAGTATAAACGTAAATAAATATTTAAATTAGTTTTGTTTGTTTCTTTAATTAACATTGCAGTTTTTTGATTTGGTTATATACAGAAAAATTTGTCACGACTAATTACTGTTTAAACAGTAATCCAGTGCCATTAAAGACATAAACATTAAAATTACTGTTTTTAACAGAAATAAGTTCTATTTTATTAGTTTATTTTAAGGTGAAGTGCAGAAGAATTTACTGTAAAAACTGTAATTTTTATGTTTATGTCTTCAATGGCACTGGATTACTGGCACTGGATTACTAATTATTCGTGACAATTTTTTCTTAATGTTTTTGCAATTAATTGGAACGAGAAACATTTTCATTGAGATTATTTATTTACAATTAGTAGAAGAGGCTATTATTTTTGAAAAACTATAATTGTTTTACTATTATTTATCAGAGACGTTAAATACAATTAGATTTGAAGATAACATTCGACATTGCATTTAATTAATGTCACGAGCAAAATGATTTTTGAGGCATTAAATATAGTGTCGACGTTTATATATATATACAAATTATATTTATTTAGTTATTATTATAATTATATTTAAATTTTGTTCACATAAATTCCTTGAATGTAATACCATTGTCAAATGCAAGTGTTGATTGGAATTTTTTTATAACAAATTTAACTGACGTAATGAAATTCATCTAAAGGGAAAAGTTATTGAAAATGAGATAATAATGATAATGAAGTAAAACTAAAATGTATTGAAATATTATTACTTCCATATTCAATTTTATAATTTTACAAGTTGTTAAATTTAACCGGATAAAACCTGGAGAAAATTGTGAAACGTGGTACATTTTATGTAAATTTAATAATTTCATTTTCTTATAGAATTTCAGTTCGCGTAATAAGGGAAATAAATATGATTTTTATTACTGCGACACAAATTAAACTGCATTAAATATTTTCTTTAAATTCAAACATTATTTTTAATTAATGAACGCAGAAATGTATAAATTATATTAAGAAATATAAAAATCTATACCAATCTTCAACATTGCAAATACACTTTTTTCTTATTTATATTTAAAAGCATTCGCATTAAAACGAAAATGTGCGACGTTCTTATTTTTTCATTCTAATTTTTCTTTCATTACACTTTTTTTTCATTTGATTTTTTTTAATTATGGCATACAACGCGTACATTCCCGTGATTTTATTTCTGCAAATTTATGAAACAAAATGTTGTCATTGTATCAAATCAAAATAAATTATCAGTTGAAAAGCAAAGGAGTAACAATATAAATAAGAGTGTAATTTTTTGCGCATGAACTCGGCGTGTAAAACACGGTCGCGGGCGAGCGCGTGAAAAACTAAAGCTAAAAATGCGGATGAAAAAAGCAAAATTATCCGCGCCGTCCATAATAATTATTAAAGACCGCGACAATGCTGGTTTCGCAAATGCGGAACTTACTTAAAAATGAATGCACATAAGTTAAGTCTTAGGTAGCACGGTGACGTTTTGTTTATTCACGTCAAATACGAAAACTGATAATGGCAGGTGCGGACGCGCTCACGCCCATACCCGAACCGATCTTTTTTCATATTTTACCGATTTACTTCCATATCTCTCATATTTTTCTAGCGATATTTTTTAAAGCTTTTTTCGTCGTGTTTTTTGCGATTCGCTGTTTGTTAACCAGGTGAAAAGCGCTGCTGCTGCAGCCTGACTGCAAAAAGCGCGTTCTGAAATCGAGAAATTTTCATCATCGATGATTTATGTGCGGAAATTGGCATACGATTCGCGAGGTACAATCGACGAGAAAAGTTTTTACACGCCACGAAATTAACTGAGTTCCGAACTTTTTCGTTTCGAATGCCACGGAATATTTTAATATCGCTTATTGTTATGCGCATTTCGAGCATTGCCGGACCCACAGATTTTGTTCAATTAATTGACAAAACAGTCATTCAGCCGGTGCACTGCATTGTCGTTGAATATTTTTCTTTTTTCTTTAAGTATTGTTTTTTTTTTTAGTTCGAAAAGCACTTTAAATATAGTCTACGTAAATTTCAAATTTTATTTTTGTAATAGACCTTTAATAAATTATTTAATAATCAAATCACTTCTTTATGGTAAGTTTTATAATACTACATTTCTTATGGTGACAAGTAATTGGAAAAATTAAATTTATAAGTGATTTTTATTTTGTATAATTACTCTTCAAATAATACAATTTTTTGCATTATATATATATATATATATATATAATACTCACATAGTAGAATAATTTATTATACCTAGTTATACTTATGCAAATACAGAGATTTTATTTAAAATTTCGCAAATGAAGGTTTAACATAACTTAAACTTTCCACTTGCATCTTACTAAATGTAAACATGACATTAAATGTTAAGATAAATAACACCATAAAAATATAAATGTGAACGTGACCTTTTTTTCATAAAGTATTTCGTATATTAAGCAAATTATTTTATTTTACCATGCAGATTTTCAAATAATTTAGTAAAAAATAAAATGTTTTTATTCATAAAATTACATGTTATTAAAGTACATAAAAACTGCTGTAGTTTACCATTAATTTTTCTCATATAATGAATGTTCACATTTCACTTGGAATTTGATAAAATAAACAATGAAACTACGCATTCTTTAATTAAGGCAAAGGCAATTAAAATTAAATTTACACGATACTTGACGGGAAGATCACATTTAGAAGGCGAAACATCTCACGGTGTGATTTTTTCGTCGCCACTTTTTACGCCAGACTTAATTAGATACCACTGTCACGCGCTGTAGATTAATTAGATTAGTTGGGTGTTGATAATTTATTCGATTCGACTATAATGTTAAACAATTTAATAGCAAACTGTGCACAGACGAGTAAAAGCAAAATTGCATACAAAAAATAAATCTTTGGAAATTATTATTTAAATAATTATTAAACAACGATTATAAATCTATATAAAAATATTCACAACATTTTCTTAAATTTATCATTTTATAAAAATATAGAAATAATATGATTATTTGCTGAGTAAAATCAAATTGTTAAGCAACATCACATACAAACGTGCACATACACACACGAAGGTCACGCACGGAAAAAAATAAATTGCGATGGCTGAACTTTTTTGGTTGAAGTAATCAGCGTTTTAGTTAAAATAACTCAAAATTTGTTTGCGGTAACCAAAAAACAACTACATAATTCAGTTAAATTTTCTCTCCGGGTACTTATATCTCATTTGAAGACATTTGAAGAATTATATTTTCAGAATCGCGTTCTTTTTATCCAGTACTTATTCCTCATTGAATATTTACCATCGGAAAAACTGTAATGAATAGTTTCTAAGAGAACGGACAGGAAAATAAAAGATTAAGAACGCGCGCAGTCGAATTATTCGGCGAAAAAGTATTTGGTTGTAGGCAAAAAGGCGAAAGCGAGTCGGGGTATTTACTTGGTGAGCCACAAATCAATTGAACAATGCGCAACGCCATTCGCGACTTGGAAACTAAAAATTGGTAAAGCGCACAATGTGACTGGCGTGCGGCGCGTTGTGTCGCATGAATATATATCAAATCCCTTCGCGCGTCGTATTTCCGCGAGACAGTGGCACGCATTATTCGGGGGCACCCAAGCCGAGAATGTGTGGATCGGCAAAAAAAGTAGCGCTCGATCGAAAGTCCAGGCGGCATAACAGTTTGGCTTTCCTCTTCGTAAAACATTCACGTGCCAACTTTACAAACAGTTGAATCGTCAGCATCAACAACCGAGTTATCACAACTGCGATAGTAAAACCGACAGCCGAATGGCTCGTGTCGGTTCTGCGACGCGGCTCGTAGACTCTCAAATAACGATCATCTTAATCACCGTCAAAAATATATGTCACCGCGTAATGCGAAAAGTTTAACCGTTGTTCGGGTGTTAACTTTTTTGTTCGGGCTTGATAAGGTCAAAGTGTAGTAAATTTGAAAAATAGGAGCATTGATATTTTTGCGTTGATCATTTATGCGAATAGTTTTGCGAAAAATATATGTATGTGTGCATAAACACATGCACGTACACACGATGTAAAAATGAAACTTTGGTCGTGAATGAATGAGACTGGTATTGTTCCGTATTTTATTGATTTAAATTTATTTAACAATGAAATTCATTGATACTTATGGCAAGAATATGTAAATAATTACCAATATTATTAAATTTTGTTTGAATTTTTTATATTTTTCGTAAAAATTTTAAAAATTAACTAAAATAATATGTATGGTATTAACATTTGTGTGGTTTACCATTTGTTTTGTTAAATAGCATTTATAAGCATAATCAGAAATATTGCCACTTGTTGAGTAATCATAATTTTATGCAAAACATAATCTACCGAGGACAATGTTATTCTCTAGAATTCTACCTGTGTCCATGGAGGAAAAAAGAAGATTTGCGATACAGATTTACATTCTTTCGTACCAAAGATTTTTTATATTTAAAAAAGTCTATTCCAGAACTAAAAGATTTACGTATCTAAAGGTCGACTGGGAGATCGTTATTTTTATTGCAATGGAATCCCGGTCTACAAAAGGAACCAAATGTTTTAAATGGTCCACTACGTAAGATCCTTTAAATTGATAAAGGTATCCGTTATCTTTCGCCTTTAATTCGATTAAACTTAACGTTCTATTGAACACAAGTCTGAAAGTATTTATAAAATAATCACCAGGCAGTACAGATTACACGATGATTCCCTTAAATTTACAAAAAAGATTACTTTAATACAATGCATGCGTTTACATTTTAAACATTTTAATATTCCAAAATTGCATCAAATTTATTAGTCCTGTGTTTTATAGAATTCCTCTCGTATTAAAATTACTTCGTAGCGATATATTTCTCGCAAAAATTCTACTCGGGAAATATTTAATATACGACGGCACAATATCGTCGTGCCATTCAACAAATAAACAACGTGCAGTATCATATCGTTACATTATTTTCATATGTGTCACTTGTAACAGCACTGCATAAATATTTAGTAGAAATGATTTGCACTTTTGCCCAGCGAACGTCTAATTATGCTTACTTTTTAAGCAATGCTTTCGATCTAATTATTCTTCACACGCTTTTCAAGTAAATTCACAGTTTGAAACAATTAACATGTACTTTTGCTATGCAAATGAAAGAAAAAGGTCAACCAACTTGGTTCGGGCGGAGGACTTCCGATAACAGAAAAATAATGTAAGTCCATGTTATCAGGGCCGCGATAAGCGAAGCTCAATTTATAATAGCTGCTTCACGCAAGCTCTTTAAATATATCTTAGTATGCGTTTGATGTCTCATTTGATATGCCGGAGCAAAAAGTTCTTTCGGTCTGCACGGACTCGTGTAAACAATTCAGCTGGTATGCCAGTCACGCCGGCTGTATTTTGGCCTCCGAATATTTAGCACTGCTGTTGCGAACCGAACATTCTTTCGAATCGTGGACACGGTTTATCCAAATGATTTATCATGAAACGGAATCTTCGTTACAGTTCCACCCTCGCGATTAATTTGCTGTCAGTTTTCGAAAAGATAGAGAAAATTTCATTGCGAAAAGACAACATTTCATTAACGGTACGAATTGAGCTGGTTCATAATAATTAATCATTTTTTATTTAATGCCGGATTTCAATATCTGCAAAAGGTGAAGCGTGAAATGCAATATAAACCATTTATAATAAACCAGAATAATGCAATTTGTTTTATTAAATTAAACATTTCATTAATAACTAAGTAAATTGTTATTTACTTGGTTGTTATTTTTAAAATCTTCAGAAAATTATAAAAAGCAATTTTGGAACCGGGCAAATGAAATGGCAATATGATATCATAAAAAATATGCGAATTTGATAGCGTATCAATGCATCAATTAAATGAAAAGACGTGAATGCTGTTATTCAATAAAGCAATAACCTCAAAAATATTCAAAATTTGCATGTTGTATATTCAAATATTTCGCATTCTTCAATAACTTACAACATTGATAGCTCAAAAATTAACAAACGATAATTAGCCATAGTTTTCATGAGATACAAACGCGTATTTCACTTCCAATTAAAGTTACAAATTGATTTTACACTGATGGCATTTAATGAATTGTTTATCTAAATTTATGTAATTTAATATAGGATTGATTATTCTAGAGTGAAATTGTATTTAGTGCAAAGTTTCTGTGTAAAATAATACAACTCACGACAAACGATAAGATCAAGAATGATTTAAAAAAAATGTTCTGTAATAGTTACTTCGGGATTAATAATATATGACGTATATGTATACTTTAACTTCAAAAGATATTAGGTTTATGCTATACTTTATATGCAACGTTCCACGAAAACATTTTTATATTTCTCTGTGATGTAAATAATTTTATCTTTTATTAGAATGAAGATTATGCTAGGTGCTGTGCTTCTGAAGATTTATACTTTATTTATGTAGTTACTCTTAGTAGATTATGTCAATATTCAATAAAAAATTTATTTTAAAGTTTTACAACGATTTAAATTAAGTAGAAGTAATATATGTCTTGCTAATATATATCTTAGGGCCATATGTAGGCTAAAGTTAAATAAATATTTATTTAGAAGTAATTTGTTATTAATAATATATTAATATGAATTGGGGGGTAAGAAAAATGAGTGAAAATGAAAAGTTGTTTTATGAAAAATTCAGTATTATTGTTATTAAATTAGCAGGTGTTTCATAAATTTGAACATTCGTGATCAAATTCCCAGATGAACAATTTTGAGATTAGCTGAATAGGTGTATAATAGATTTTCTAATTTATTATACGAATAATTTTTGTTAAATACAGTATTAATTAAAGTGGTTGTGTCGTTAGTGAAATTGTATTTAATATAGAAAGAAATTGTTAAAATTCTACTTTCAATTTTGCAAAATTGTATCAGATTTAGTGATTGTAAAAAAGATATTCAATTTCAAACTTTAATAAAACGGTTTATATAGCTACCAATGCATTTTCAACGAATTTCAAAAAAAAGTTTTCGGTACGAAATAGTGAACAATACCGATATTTCGCCAAATTGATAGTTATAAACTAAGGATTAATTATTTGTATTTTTATAATATTCTGATTCTTTCTAAAATAGGTATAATTTTAGAGGAAATCAAGAAACTTTTAATCTTAAAACAGTTTAACACATAAACACAAAAGAGTAAACAAAGATGAGATTATTGACCTTCTATGTTATTGTTGTTTTTTATGTTTATATGTTAAGTGACCTTCTTTATATTATACTAAACAAATAAATTCTGAAGTCAAAATGGAGTTAGAACTTCTAAAAATGCAAATGCAATTCGCTATTTTTGTTAGTTACTATTCAATATTAATTTACATATCTTTATTAACCTTTTTTAAATACTTTTACTTTAATTAAAGTAATCTTTTTCCTTTTTAAAATTAAGACAAAGGGAGTCGGGTCCGAATCATCGCGGCGCCGGATGGTAGTGCGAGCGAGGCGAGATTGTCGACCTGACACGTATAATAATGTGTAATATATCAAATATAATAGTAATAAAAAAAAGAATCTCACGATTATCTCTAATGGCTTGGCAGCGGTTGACGACGGCGGCGAGCGGCAAGCGGAGGCCAGCAGCAAGTGGGTGGTGGGTGATGGGCGGCAAGTAAACAAGTAAAACGAGCACAAGCACACCGGGCGGCACACGCGAAAAGTGAAACAAATAAGCAAGCACGAACGTGGGCGCGGGAAAATAGAAACAAAACGGGCACTATTATCGAGGAAAAAAAGCGGACAGATCGGTTGGCAGTTCAAAGATGATTGCTGCGGGGAGGGGAGCGATGAATGAATGATGAATGAATTGAGAAATTCATTCAATTGAGAAAGGAACCGAAATTTATCGATAACTATACAGCGGATTTAACCGATCGATCAATCGACTCATTTTTAATAGATCAATACAGTTTTAGTATAAATTAAAAGACACTAGAAATAAACAACGATGACATTTTATTGACCTTCAAATAAAATTGCTAAATATTTATCGTAAATAATGTAGAAAAATATATGTAGAAATATAATTATATATTATTATCAAATATAATGAATTGAATAAAATGTAACAATTAAAAAATATTCTTTGAAAAAAAAAGTTAAGAACTTCACACGCAACAATGAAAAAGGTGTTTATATGAACTTTTTTCTTGTTTTGTAAGGGACTCATCCCCAGTTTGTAAACATATTTTACAATCACCCTGTATATCGTAAAAAACAAATTTCCATTAGTGTTTTCAAATAAACCCGATTGATTGTACGTCATATTACTCTGTTTCCTACCTTATTTATTACTATAATTCCTTTCAATTAATTACATCAATGATTTGACAATTTCTTGCCAGAAAATTGTTTCTGACGAGCAGTTTTTTCAGTCATCCCATATAGCCTTTCCTTGCGCTCATGGAGTTTCAATAAAATTAAGTTTCCGCGTTCCCTGGTCAAGGCCGTGTTCAGGTTGTAGTTTGTCGCGCGCACTTTCCGCGTCATTTGTTGCGGCAATGTTGAAACACGCCATGGCACGGGCAGTTGCATTGTGGCGCACCCTCGTAGTAAATAGTAGACG
>JABFPK010000945.1:0-13168 GCA_022817445.1 Habroteleia sp. ZL-2020
GCACTGGCGTTTAATGCAAGGCATACGGAAGGCCAGACTTCTTACACAATTATTCCACTGTATCTTTTACGGAATATCGTCGTAAACTATTTGAATCGTTTGGAACTAGTTTTAACTTACCGTTGAAATTTACAAAATAATAAATAATATAAATAAATTACGATATAATACAATGTAATTTACAAAATAAGTATCTAATTTACTTAGTTTTATTATACATTAACATCGCATTATTTTTTTTATTTACAATACTTCTTACTCTTTTTCCAATACGCATTAAAGTAAATAATCAATAATAAAATTAACATAAAATGTATTAATTAAAATTTTTAATTTAGGACTATTGTATTTATACAATCTAAATTAAAATTAACCGGGCGTGAGTAATAAATTTTTGGTAGAAAAAAAATAATTGACATCTAATAAAATATTCAAAATTTCAAAACATCTTGAGTCTATATGACTGTTAAAAAAATTACCACTAGTTCGATTTTTTGGGATTTGAACATGGACCTAATTTTCTTGCAAGCAAGAATTCTACAAATATCGTGATGGTTATTTACGTGTTCTGCAAGTTTGTGTGCGCGTCCATCATTCTATTGGCAAAAATATGAGAAATCTATTGATTGCTGGGCAGTTGGAATGGAAATTTGATTAATTTAACGATATATAAGTAATACCTATAAATAAAATTTCAATAATGCAACGTAATTTTGTATACAAAAATTTATAATATAAATTATAATATAAACTATAATAAAACTCAACTGAATAGTTACCCAAGTAAAAATTTGGTCTAGTAACTTTTGTGAGGCATTTTAAGTTTACTATTTGTATGGCGTGAGACTTGTATAGAAAACTTGTAAGATCCTCGCAAGAAATACTGACATAGTAGTAAGTAACTAGTAAGTTTCTACTAAAAGTTACTGAAAATTTCGGATATGGAATTTTTTAATGAATTACAATAATTTATTTTTAAAATAAAGATTTTTCATTTTACCACTTATTTCAACGGTTTGCTATTGCTTCCCTCTTTTTCAACCGCTTACCAGAAATATATTTTATTTTTATAATATTTTTATTTCTTCTTTAAAACATATTCTTTAATATATTTACTTTGCCAATCTGGTTGTGGGAAAGAAAAACTTTCTTCTTATGATACCCCTTGCGAATCTAGTAAGTACTACGTTGTTTGGAGAAACCTCGATAATGGTAGTGATTTGAAAATTGGAATGAATGCAAATTTAATTTAATAAGTTCAAGTGAAATAATAGCAACTAATTTTTTTATTTTTAATAAATGTTACTATCCATTAATGAAAATTTAAAAATAAATTCCTTATATTTTAATATAAATATTAACTTATTTTTAATAATAACATATTATACTTTATTACTTTGTTAATTTTTTTATTATAAAACTTATTCCATTAATTTATTTTTAAAATTTGATATGATTATACATATTTCAGTTTGCTGAACGTATGTATTTTTATTAATTGTAATACTAAATTTGCCAAGATTACAATTACAAATTTTTTTAAGGTAAACCTAATGTGATTTTTTCTAGCAAGTAACTTACAAATAACACATTAATAATCTTATAGACTGAACTTCACTAGGAAACCTATCAAATCTCTAGACAAGTTTTTCGTAAGCAATTTCTTGTCTAGTATAAACTTGTACACAAAAACTAGTGATGGAATTTTTACTTGGGTAAACTTATTTGTAGTATACTACATTTTCTCAGTAGAGTTGGGTTTTGCCAACATTTAACAAGCCCAGTTCCAATATATTCCTCGGTAAACAAGAATCGAACTACGATCATCAATGATTAAATTAATTCCAAAACGTAATCATTCGTTGCATTAAATCAAGATTTATACCCACATGGTGAGCCGCGTACGATACCGAAGCTTGCCCGGCTAAGCTCCTGACAAATACGTGACAATGTCTACTTCGGAACCTAATTCATCTACGAGTAAATCATAGACCTTTGCTAGATGGTAACACCTTAAGAAGTCTGCCTTCAATCCCAAACAAAATGAATCCATTGTAACAAATTATTCTTATTAGCAATAAGTTATAGCAACAGTAAGACACGCGGAATTCCAATATTTTGCGTCGTTACGTCGAACACAAATGCACTTGCGTTAATTCGGTGAGTCTTTTGCATCACTGATTGCGATTTTCATCCCTACTGAGCGACAGAGATTGGCCACTAGAACTAATGGATCCGGTGGACCAGTCAAACAAGGTTGGCCAATAGCCTGCGGTTGTGCCGGAGTGCTGCCAGTAGCCAGCGAACCCTCCAGATGCTGCAGGGCCGACCCCAATACCGACTCCGCTAGTAGTACCGATCGTTGTACTTCCTTCCGAGGTCTCCACAAAATTCATGTTCTCCTCATCAATTTTTTGATCCGTCGCTGTATCCTCCTCCTCGTAAGCAAGATAGTGTTGCGGTGATGCCATAGACGAAGGCGTTGAGGACAGTGTTAAAGATGCGACGGACCGGGGCCTTTGTCACTCGGAGTTTCGAATTTGAGCTTCATCTACCTGACTAGGAATCAGGATCCGCTCATTATCCAAAGAATTGGCGCTAGTTGCAGCAACGACCGTGTGGAGCCGGGGGCTAGACGAAGCCCCCGCGTCACCTCAAACCTGGGCTCTGGCTGTTGCGTTGGTATGCTCTGGTCCGGGAGAGTGTGGGTTAGCACCAGTATTCAGGGAATACTGACACCCACTAAGACCACTTCCAGAGGAGGTTCGGGAATTCACAGGACTGACACTACCTCCGTTATTGCCACCGGCTACTCCGCTTCCAAATCCTCCTCCTCCGTATCCGCTACTGTGTTGTTTCGCCTTCAGTCGTAGGGAAGCGATACTGCTGGACATTACTGTACAGGAGTCCGGCGCCACTGTTCTATGGTGGCTGTACATGGGCGGTCCGTAGGGATGAGGGGCTGCAGGAGCAGCGTAAGGACACGCAGCTCCGGATCCTGCTACCGGAGAACCGGCTACACCAAGACTGGAGCTCATGCCTGGGATCATGGATGTCGCTGCTTGTCCCACAGACATGGACATGCCTGTCACGTGCCCACCAGCTAACGAATTCGTTGAATTAAAACAATTTACCGGGCTAACGTGGGTGTGTTGCACATGGTGTCCCGCGGTGGGTCCTAGCGACCAAGAGAAGCTCTTACTATTCAGCGGAGAAGGTACTTTCGTAGTCCAATTATTGTAGGAACTGTAATTATACAAAGCATCGGCATCCGGAAATGGCTGGCCGATGAAACTATTTAACCCTGCCGTACTGAATCCAGTTTTGAAATTTTCCGCGGCGGCCGCTGCTGCGTTGATTGCGTTGCGTTCCCGTTTCCTCCATTTAGCTCTTCGATTTTTGAACCACACCTGCAACAATTAAAATGGTGGAATTGCATTAGAGAAATGTTTTAGAAGTTTAAGTTTTATAAATTATCTAGGTTCTATCTGTACCCGCATGGAAATTTTGCATCTGGCAAAGATATGAGAAAGATCTGGTTTAAAGTCTGGGCCAGACTAAAGGAAGTCTGGAAATAATGTAGTTAAAATCTGGATTTTTAGTCTGGAAGAAGTTCGGCTCATGATCGCGATCCAGACTATCCCAAGTAGAAACAATAGTATGGCATAAACCAACAAAAAAATCCCAATTGTCGCCGCTGAGGGGACTCGAACTCGGATGCTCGAGTTGTCAGCCGGACGCTTTAAACACTAAGCCACCGAAGACACACAGTGTTTATTGCAATCTATTAAATGATTTTCTAGATCTTATTCAATTAGGAAAATAAATTTAGTGCAATTTAATGTTTTACTTAACTAGTAACACAAAATATTTGAATAATGTTTAATACATAAACAAAAATATATAGAATATATATAATAAATACAAAATACTTAATAAGTATGGTTCCAATAAAGATTCAAATTAATTGTTGTTATTATTATTATTAATTAAGCAAAGTTATTAACCATTAGAGTAGGGTTCAAAAAGCCATTTAAAAGATTACAATGGGCACTATGTGTCTTCTATGGTTTAGTGTTTAAAACGTCCGACTGACAATTCGAGCGTTCAGAGTTCGAATCCTCTCAGCGTCGACGGTTAGAATTTTTATGCCATGTTAGTTTATGTCATACTATTGTTTCCACTTGGGATAGTCTGGATCGCGATCATGAGCCAAACTTTTTCCAGACTAAAAATCCAGATTTTAACCAGATTATTTCCTGACTTCTTTTAGTCTGGCCCAGACTTTAAACCAGATCTTTCTCATATCTTTGCCAGACGAAAAATTTCCACTCTAGTAATAGCAATTACATGATAGTTATACACACGTGACCAAATAAATATTACAAAAGTTTATATATATATAATTTGCAATTAGGTGAAAGAGTATAGTTTTGTGGTTCAACTTAAACCTTAAATCGCATTTCAATGAAGATTAAATAAGAATGTTTTTCTTTCATAATTCTAAATCTGAGAGTCAATTTAATCAACAGTAAATATCCTATCGATCCGAATCACGAAATGTAAATAATATAAATGAAAATTGCCGTACTTAGTTTAGGATATCTTAATTGATAGGTAATAGTTAGATAATCCAAAGTAAAGATAATTCAATATGTTTGTGATGCCAATTCTAAATGTCTACACTGTAACAGTAGAATGTAAGTAAATCAATATTTATGTTTAATTTTTCTTTCTTCTAATTGGGTTTGTAAATATTAATTAGAAAACCTTCCAAAGCAGGAAATTGTTCGTTTTCCTTTTATTGTAAATGCAGACAATAGCAAGTTTTTTAGTCAGTCTGTTCTCATCTCCGTGCACCTTTCCTCTACAGATTTATACCATTCGTTTTCAACGTATTACTCATGTACAAGGCGAAACGTGTCGTAGCGTAACAAATGGCAGTGAAACCCCTCGAGCTCGCTTCTGTCCTGAAATATGATGGTGTTAATTCAAGGCGGCGCTCGCGCTCGATACGAAAGTACTCGTATACGACGAGACCAAGGATGGTATCAACCTCGTCAGCCGTTTCCACCCGCCGTACGTTTCCCAACTCGCCCTTCAAGCTCGAGCTACCCGCCTCTCAAAGCCTCCGCCCGACTCACCCCCCAACAATTACACGGGTGGTTGCGCTCAGATACACGTCACTCTCGCGTAACTGTAAAGCAAGAACCGGGAAAACGATGTGGAGGGTTGCCCCGATCTGAGTTAAGTTAGGTTACAGCAAAATTGCTGGAAGGAGACGTTGCTTTGCTTCGAAATGAGAACGTTCCGTATGTCTACGTCTGAAAGAACCATTTTCTCTAAAAATATGATCAAATCTCAACAGTTCTTAAAGCCAAATGATGTAAGATAGTTTCAATTTTCCGGACTCGTACCCCCGTTTCATTAGCTGTTATGTAGTGTGTTTCCGATAGAAGATAAACTGAGGAAATCCTTGTATAGAGATTTACTTTCATTTTTAGAGAAAACGATTAGACCTACGCTGGAAAAATATATTAGAATATATCAGAAAATATATTAGAACAACTACACAAACGTACCAACCGATGAATTCTCTTTCCGCAATCAGTCCAGGCACTTCTAACTCCTAACTGTTGTTTATAGAAATACAAAAGCATAAAAACTAGACAAACCGCGTGTATAGAGGTTTAAAAAATAATCACTGTCTTTTCTTATGGTAGTATATAACCGTTGTTATGCTGGCAACAATATAGTTGCATCATATTGTCGGAAGTAAACTGATCTTACATAACAACACCGTAAAAGACATGATCAAACCACTAAAGGTTTAACTGGAATGTCCTATAACAATAATAATCTTTGCTGAAATTGTCACCAATTTCATAACAAAAACCAATTTTTTCCTGGTTTGTTGGACTACTTCGCCTGCAGAACTGATAAGAGAAGGGACTCCTAACTACTCTTAGATTAAACAGTCTAGAGTTAGAAGAGATAACGCGACCTCATGTACAATTTACACCGAGACAACGTGCTCAAGATTATGACACGGAACGAGCCAATGCAAGTCAAATTCCCTGGAGTTCTGTTTCGATTGGTAAAAAAAAATCAATTGTCGAACGAGATTTATATAAAAAAACGCCTCGGAAGTGGATTGGGGTAATTCATACTATCTCAAAGTCGCTGTTAAGTACGACGGAATCTCAAATCTGTAATCATAAAAGAAGAGAAGAGAAAGAATGACAAAAGATGCCGCTGCTTGAGAATCAATAAACTCTCGAGGTTGGCACGTAGGGGTGGTTTCGGAGTCGACAGGGGAAACAGGTCGAATTCCCTCGTACACGCGAAGCCGCGCCCGTAAACTTTAATAGCACTGCAAAATCTCCGTTATGTAAGAGGAGGAATGCCGTGCGGATTTATCTAAGACGCATTATTTGCTCAATTATGATAAAGTGAAGCTTCGCTAATAAAAGTATGAAGACGTCGAAAACAAACGGCAAAGACGTCCGTGTTTTACGACGTTTCGCATTTTCCGCGACGAGTTCGGACGAGGGATGAAGGATGGGAATCAATCGGGATGACGAAGTGCTGATAAATATCCACCGCGGGCGTCTTAATAGTGGCGCATTATGGAGCAATAAATCTGCGGGCTGGTGGTTCTGGCGCGGATATTCGTGGTAGCGATCAGGGACGGTTCTGGCGCACGGCGAGCGGGCGGTAAAGCCTCGTCAAATCTCGCCCCCAAGTTCGACCATCACTAAGCCTCGATCTACGAAAGCTTATATAACGGTAATGAGATCGTCGGTGGAGGATTCATCAATCACCTCACCCTGGCCAACCATCCTGATACGGGGATGCAGACCTATCTGGAATCTTGACAGTGCAGGAATGTGTGTTGGAAAAGTTTGCTGGCAATTGTGCAGTTACATGGAGCAATAACGCTTTGTATCGCGTGTCATGGTTTTTCGCGGCCAACAAAGCAATGTTTCTGGAGTTTGACGACCGTTTTTTACAGTTTGTTTTGACTTGACATGCTGGAGCACTCGGTGGTTGCCTTGCAAGGAGAATGAGATGTGGAGGAGAGACGACTCGTCGTACCAAAGAGGGGATGGATGCAGGAAGAAACGATGAGAGGGATAACAGAGGTGGAGGAGGAGAATAATATCGATTTCCTCATAGCCCCGCCCCTCCTTACCGTCGACGCCATCATTATATTATCCACCATCCTTCCTACTATCCGTGGTGCACATACACATGCATGCGCAGGTACCAACACACCCGAATATATATACACACACATATGCCTAACGCATACTTTTGTGCCCTCTTCCTGCACCTTTCTTCCGCATTCTGTCTTCCTATATTTCTGTTCGCGCGAGACTTCGTTACTTTGCGCTACTTATCCTCGTTTTTTTTAAAACAACCCCCGTAGGAGTATTTCGCTCGGCCGTAGACGAGAGTTTCGGAATGTACGGAGTTCTCTTACGGCAACACTTCATTAAAAATAAATTTCGCGAAGGAGCCACCGGATATCCGGGGCTTCGCAAAGGATTTGACGCCCAAGACCCCACGTCGGAGTGCTGCGCTATTATCCATAACTCCTACCAACCCCTGTACCTTCCGCCGACACAACCGTGTGCCCCGAATGTCGGCTATGCGGGTGTCCATATTCGATGTGCAGGCTCTTCTCTTCCAACGTTTGACGTTATTAGAGATAACGGACCAGCCGTCGAGCCATTTTGCTTTAACGGAATTAGACTGCATCAAACGATATGGAAACGATATGTTATCTGATTTTACTGGGGGAGGGGTGGGGGCGCCCGCGTTGTATCGGATGTTATTAGATATCAAGTTGGAATTAGAGTCATGATTTGTTAGTTTTCGAAATCCAATCAGAAACAAAGATGCTGTGATTCGATTAAGTTATGAAGTACGATGTGATCAAATTGATCAAGTTTAGGTATTATTCGACAGATAGGAAGAAGAGATAATTTTACTGAAAAGTATATATATATATATTTAGAAGTTCAACATAATTTATTACTTTATTACGCTAGGCATATTATATATTTCATATATTATGAATTCAATTTAATGAAAGATGTGATTCGTTTAACTAAATGTTTTTAAATTTTTTTGAAATTTATAACTTTCCTAGTAGAAATTTGGACCTGGTTGAAACATGGCCCTGGACTGGTATCCACGCCACCAGTACTGGGCCCGTACACATGTAACGCCGGGCATGAGAATGGCCCCCACGGGGAAGCCTATTTTCTTAGCCACGTTTGGCCCTAAGATGGACCCGATAGGATAATTTTATTTGCTTCAAATTAGTTAACCGTCTTATGATCATCTGAAGGTATTCAGCCATGGCCCCTTAATTAAATCTATATCAAGGCCCTTTATAGGACATCCCTGCTCGGGGCCACTATATTGCCCAGCGTTACATGCGGTTTCGAGGCCTGATGTGTCATTTGTTATGGAGCTGGTGTGGGCCCGACAAGGAAAACTGTAATCTCGTTTGCCATGTTTCATCCTGACCAGGGCCACGTTTGTAATGTGGCCAACCTGATTTCATTTCTACCAGGATTTGAACATATTTCCTTATTTATGATATTTAATATTTTTAAAAAAGTTGTCTTATTTGAAAACGTTGAAAATCATTTATTTAGTTCAGATGCATTGTAATTTTTAACGCATTTCTTAAATATATTAAGTTGGTATTGCTGTTTACAGTTTTAATGCTAAATTCTAAATTATATAGTAATAAAATTAGTTTATTGTAAAAACTAATAAAAGTATAATTTAACAACTTGAAAGAAACAAAGCAAAAGAAAAAGAGCAAATATATAACTAAAAAAAGACAAATCTTATTTAATATACATACACTAAACTTCCTGAATGTGTACATACAAAATAGCCTTCATGTTTTTAATATATGAAAAAATAGATTTTATATTTTGCAGGGCAAAAATTAAAATAAAAAATTTAACTTGAATTTAAATTTGCCGCGAATATGGGACGAATGAATTGGATATAAAAAAATCGTAGAAGGTTAAGGAGCCGAATTTTTGTCAAACAGATTAAAAGAAATGTGCTAAATTGATGGAGCATCAAAAAGAACTTGTTAGAAAACAAGTGGGAAGTGCAGTGTATATATATTGTGAAATGAAATTTTATTCGAAAGTAATATATTTAATAAATATTCTATAAATTTATATAAAAAATTGAGTTCAAGAAATGTACTTAAAAACATTTATTTTATGATATTAATGAGCATTTATTTAATAAGTTGGAACGATTTCTTTCAAAAATATATATATAATTTAGTTCACATGGAAACTATTATTTATTACGACAATATAATCTCTTAGAAACATTATATGTGTTAATCATTTTAAGATATTTTAACTCTACCGTGAAAAATTTGATAAATTATGCATTTTACATAACAAAAACAAGTGTCTTAAAATAAACCATCTTTAATAAAAATAGAACTTCTCTAATGTTTGCAATATCATTTTAAAATATATGAATGTTTCACTATTTATTATAATTTTAAAGCCATTAAAAAATACAACGATAAAAAACTTTTATATATACAAAAAATAAAAAATGCCGATTCATGTGCGTATACATATTCAGCTTTATTTATAATTTTAATTTTATTTCTTTCATATCAGAAGATGTTAAAAACTGAAAAAAGTATTGGATCAAATAAATCTTACAAATGTCAACAAGACTTTTAAACCAACATAAATATACTTCTACTTTATGTTAGTATTATATTAGAAATTTTATTCTATCTTAAAACTTCCAACCTATTCGGTTGTATCCAATAACATTGTGACTGAAATTATATACAGATAACAATAGATGAATAAAAATTGTTAGAACAGAAAATGAAATTGTGAAAAAGAAACATTTTTTCTATTTTATTATTGCACATTTATTTAATATTCTTATTTTACCGTGAAATTTCAACAGTTGCAAAAAAAGTCTTTATATAACTATAGTTATATAATATTATATATATATATATTTCTAAAAAAGTTTTTGAAAAAATCGGAATAAATTAATTGAAAGATTATATTTAGCTAGATAAACAAATTTTTAATCATTAAACTTCATATATTGAGGATTGAAGATCGTATAATATGTATATAAAATATTATTTTACTGGATTTGTTAATTACAATTTTACCACTATCCACACATAACCAATAATATTTGCTATTGAAAAAAAAGGTATCTTTTAAAAAATGTTTGAACGATTATGATCCTGTAACTTTTATAATATGAAAATTAATTAATTGTATAATTGAAACAATATAAACGCATCTCAACTATAATACATATATTTTTATTGTTATAATATGTTAATATAAACAAAAATGTTTAAGATGTACATCCGCAAACATTTTAATAGGTCGAATAGAGATGAGATTCTCTTAAATAGCATTGCAAACCTTTGATAGTAAACATAAACACAAAAACACGCATCTTTATTTGTATTAAAAATTTAAAAACATTAATATTTTTGTTTTCAATTTTAAAATTTGTTAGAACTGCGATATTATCGACATAAGTTATAGCTTCTTAAATCAAATTTTGATATACATAAATAATAAATATCAATAGCTGAAATATTTGTTTGTTTTTGGAATTTTTTTATGATAAATATTTTAAAATTTAAATCTATACTTTTTAATACTTTCACAAATTTTACACATGTCAAATTTAATTAATAAATTTAATTTAATTTCAATTTACAAATTTAATACACAATATATTATTATATATTTAAGAATATTTGAAATATTTGTTATCAAATTAAAATATTTTAATTTTGGTGGGTTTAAACTGCAAAACGCATAAGCGCGCTGCAGGAAACTCTCAATCATTTCATGTAACGTTGTCATTTTGATTTAATGAATGTTCATTTTCTCATTATTTACTTTCAATTTTTCTTTGATATTATGTCAACCAGTGACACAATTTTTCCAGTTCTTCCTAACAAACCCGCGAGGAAAAAAGTAGTCTGACGAAAGTCTGGCAAAAATCTGGTTAAAGTCTGGTTAAAGTCTGGATAAGTCTGGCGAAAGTCTGATAAAAGTCTGGTTAAGTCTGGACACAAAGACTGGATCATGATCGAGTTCCAGACTGTCTTAATCTGGCTGCCCATACTCCTGCCAGACTAATCAAGTCTGACTATCCAGATTCATTTCAGACTATAAAAGTTATTATTATTTATTAAAAGTTATTATTATATTATTATTAACGTTTATTAATAAACTGCATGCCAGACTTTGTTAGTCTGGCAGGATTATGGACCGCCAGACTACCGTTCCAAAAAGGAAAGTCTGGAATTCGATCATGAGCCAGACTTAGCCAGACTTGGCGCAGACTTTTGCCAGACTTATTTTTTCTACGCGGGAATAATTTATATACTTTGACATAACTTATTCAATTTTTATACAATTCTTAATTTTGGTTTGTATAATACGAAGTAAACTAAATGCTGTTTTTAATCACTACCATATGTATTTTCAATCAATAATTCGGTTTTTATTGGCAAAAATTCATTCAAATTTCAAAAATTAATATTAAATTATTAATATCCAAAATTTTATTCTTTTCTTAATGTCTGATCATGAATGTACAATCTTAAGTCTTTTGTACTTTTGTTTGTATATTTTGTCACTTGGAATGTAATGAACATATAATTTTCTGGAGTAACCCAATCAAAATATTTATTCAGTGTTCATTATTTGTGTATTTATGTCGAAATTGATAAATTGATTATTTTAAAATGTACACGTGATTAATTATATTGTTTTTGTAAGAAATCATTTGTTTACTAAGTAAAACAAATATAAACAAGTTATATTGAATCGAGAAAAACAAATTCAATTTCAATCGATCATTTCAAACCGTTACAGCAACAAAAAACAAGCAGCACGTTTTAAAAATAATAATCAATTTACCCACATATTTATGAGTGCACTTTTAGCGTCACAATTTTTTGTCTTTGTTTGTTTGCTCAAAGAAAAACAAAACACGTTCAAATCAAAACATGCGCTTATATTATTAGCAAAAAAAACAGACTCTCGCCTTTTTCTCTCTTTCTTCCATTATAAATCACGAACCAGACGCTGAATTTTTGTTTTTCAAGATACGTTTCGCTTTGTGAATACCTTTAATAAGTTTTATCAAAGAACTGATAAAACAAAGCACCAGGTATTCGTGTAAAGTGTCAATATTGCTGGGCGACGTCAAACACGCCGTTATATAATTTTTGCTACCCATTCACGAAGGCATCGGTAGACTTCTTTGTCTCGCTGAACAAGCGAAGACATCGGTATCCTTTCATGTTAACATCTTGTAGGTAAATAACTTTATCGGCGATAACGAATAAACAATGATTAATCTGCATTGACCGGTGTAATCTAATGGCCAGCTATACAGTTTCCTCGTCATTGAGGTTTTTTCACTTTCAAAGCAAACTAACATGCTTTACTTCCAAGAAATGCTCTCAGGAAATGGTATAATTAAAACACAATTAAAATTTTGGACCGATATCTCAAGAGAACGTAAACTCAATTGCAAACACAAAAGTTACCGTCGTCAAAGACTATAAGGTATATAATATATAAATTAAAGTATAATAAAGAAATTTCAGAAAAACTAATTGATATTAGATATGATTATGCATAACCTATATTAGTCCTTTGGTTATTATATCCAGTGTGACAGTGTGAGAATAATCGTATATTACATAGTTTTTGTTAAGATTTATTTCCTTTTACCAAATTTAAATAATATTTTTACGGTGTAAAAGTAAACCAGCCAAAATGAATAAGAAAAAAGAATTTTGCAAGCAATAAGTATTATATTACACAAAATAAATTTCATTTAAAAGTTACAGTTTGTTCAACATAACCTATTAGTCCTTTACTTAAAATCAGTATGGCATGTGAGTGTCGAGACTATAATATCTTCCCTAGTAGAAATTTGTTCAAGTTTCGGATCGGGCGCTAGTCGACTAGCCCCCTAGTAGGAATTTCGACTAGTTTTGGGTCGGGCGCTAGTTAGGTTTCCCCGTTTCGACTAGCATTAATTGTTATTTATATTATTCAAATGAAATAATATTATCATATATAAAATA
>JABFPK010000946.1:0-13166 GCA_022817445.1 Habroteleia sp. ZL-2020
ATGTGACAGATTTTGACACAAATAAATGAATATTGAAATATCCTCAGTTATTTATTTATTTATTTATTTAAACTATATTTTTGTAATGAAATATATATCTCTAATGAAATAATAAAAGAAAAATCAATTCTATACAACTACAACTACAAAGTGGCATGTGTGATATCATACATAAATACGTTCACATTTAAAATAATATTAAAATAATATATTTTGTTATAAATTTTGATTTTATTATTTTACATTATATAAATTTTTATTTTACCTTTAAAACTATGTATACAATCATCAACAATAATTATTCCTGAAAATTATATTTTTATTCACATGATATTTATAACCATAAAAAAGTGGTCAGATTTAAAATTCAGTATTCTAAATTGTTACACTAATCAGTTTTTCTCTGAGTGTATATTTTTTTAATCAACATTATATTATAATTACAGTTTTATACAGTAATTACGGTACATTCTCTTTACCTGCATGTAAATTATCAACTCGGATTTTTTACTTGGAACAACTTTGGAACTATAACTATATTAGTCATAAAATATTACTAGACCGCTTTTTAGATTCAGTTTGTAGCTGCTGAAATTAAAAGGTAAGCCTTATCTCGGTAACTACGGTTTATTTCTGGAGAAGATTAAATCTGTAGTTATTGTAGAAATACTTGCTTTAATCTCAGCCACTGTATCTAATATGACAAAAAGCATTTCTCTTAGTAATAACGAAATTGCTTGGTGGAAAATCGCCTAACTCGTGTTAAACAACCATTTGATAGATACACTAATAATGAATATTTTATTAGTTCGATTCGAAAAGGCTGATAGATTTTACAATTAATTCTGTCGTACGAACATACTGCTTTTTGACCGAACTTTTCGTCTATGGCAGTAACTTCTTCAAATTATAAATCAAAATGTCAAAGTTCTACCTTCGAGTTACTGTCATTGTGATTTGTGCTTCTATGTGGGATAATTAAATATATTAATGATCCAATTCTTTAACGTTGAAAAAAGGAATTGATTCATTATTTAATATTTTTGATGTTTACACTCAGAAAAATATTTTATTATGTGCAAATAAATAGTTTGGTTGGATATATTTTGTTGACCCAAACAAAATTTTTTTTCTAAATATTAAATCTTATTAAAAAATAATAGATAAGATATTGAATATATTTATATTAAAAATATTTTCTTGGTGTTTATGCAACATTTTGTTTTCTCCAAAAAACATATTTATTAAGTATTTTTTATTTATTATATATATATTATAATTTTTTACTTATAATATTATAATTTATTATGCAGTTATTAAATATTATTTAAATATTTGGCACTATAAGAAAAGTAAAATATTAGATTGATTGACCGGGTTTAGAAGATTGCAATAGACGTCATGTATCTTGAATAGTCCAGTGGTTAAAGCGTTCGACCGACACCGCAGCGTCCCGAGTTCGAATCCCTACAGTGGGCGGCGTTTTTTCACACGAAATTAAACGAAATAATTGAAATAAGATTGTATACGACAACTTCATCCGTGCAAAAGATTAATACTATTTGTAACTATAGTCTGGGGAATATTAACTAAAATTTTTGTTTGAGATAATTTAGTTATACTTTTGTCGAACGAACAAAATTATTTAGTTGCGCGAACCAAAAATTTGGTTGGTCACATTTCTACTAAATTATTTCGTTGGGAAAACTAAATTTTTGTTGACGTAACAAAACATTTTTCTGAATTTTCGTATTTTACGACAAAAGTTAAATAGAAACATACTTTCCTATTAAAAATGAGGTATAAAAGCGGATAGAATTAGATAGATAATGTGATTTATGCTGCGATTGTTGGTTTGTCTCTGCATTTCGTACAAAAACTCAACTCTAAAATTAGAAATATTAGCATCAAGAGTAAAATCATATATAATTATTTGTTTTGTACATTTTGCAATTTAATTTTTCATTGATCGCACATTTGTCGAATTTCCCTTATTAAGTTCCCTTATTCCCTTATTACACAATTCCATAACCAGCAATAAATAATTCATACAAAAACAATATTAATAATGATTTATTTCATTACGCTACAATACGAAGACAATATAGTTTCCAAGGTATGGATTTCTATTATCATTCCATTTTTGTTTTCAATTTATATCAACGTATAAAGTCTTATATCAACTATACGTATTATATATTTCGGTTCTCCTCGCTGTTATTTACCTGCATTAAAACAGAAAATCCATATATTTTATCCTCATCCATATTTTATTGTTATTACTAATATTTCATTTATAGAAGTAAATGAAACTGAATTCAAAAACTAGGATTTTAATAACACTTACATTACTTCAGTAATATTTTAATGTAAATAATTTTTTAAAATTATTCTTTGCTGCAATAAAATAACATATTTTGATTATTCAGTCAGTTAATTATAATTAAAACTGCAATAACTACATTTATAATTCATCTCATTTGTTATATTTACGGTAATTATAATTGTAATTGTAACAATTACTCTTTACACTGAGAGAAAAACGTACCAAAATATACTCTTATTTATAGTATAAAAGTCCCTCAAATTGGGGCAATAAGGTTTTATAAGGCGATTTAATTAATTTATTAACATAATTATAAATAAAAATGGATGTTTTTTAGTAGAAAACGGTAAAAACAATAGCGTAAAACCGAATATTATTAAGCATTGCCTAAAAAATTGTATTTTGTTTTTTTGTTTCACCTTGAAAGGCATATTGCAACTCAAAATAAAACAATGTTTGACTTTCGTATATGTAAATGCATACATTTTATTAGAAATAAATTGCAACAACAAAATTTTCCCCTTTTTTCGGTTAATTTTTATTTCTGTAATAATGTTTAAATTTTACAGTTAAAAATCCTGTAAAAAAGGTATTATAAAACCCATTTATCCAAATTTGGGGGAAAAAGTCGTACAACATTTTTTTCGGTGTACTATTATAATAATTAAAAAAAATAATGAGAAAACTAACAAAACCAATAACATATTTCATTACAATGCCGTAAAAATGTTCTAAAAATTCTTGACTATTATACTTTGCGCGATCATTTTTTCAACCGCATTATTATGGTTCCCATAACTTTTTCATGGGATTTCCTTCGGCGCCGTTCCCATCACTCGTCTCCAAGTGTACACTAATATTCGATAATTTGTCCACGTCCACAACTAAATCCCCCATTGCATAGTCTGCAACCATACTGAAAATTGAAAAGCCCAAAACAATACAATTTTTCTGCCGGAGTTCAAATAAAATTTGCTTTCTGTTCGCAGGACTTTGTCTAGGATTGCGAGAAGTGAGGATACAGGTACCAGCTGCGGTGAAGAAGGGCGACAACGCCACTCTTCATTGCCTGTACAACACGGATGGAGACCCTCTATACATCGTCAAATGGTACAAAGCAGGCAGCGAATTCTACCACTATGCGCCGAAAGAAAAGCCACCCATTAAAACGTTTCCCGTTGGTTCTTTAAAAGTCATCGTAAGTCTCTTCTTCCGCCTCCTTTAACAAACACCAAGTCTCCAATGAAAATTTTAAATTTAAAGTCAACAAGAGTGCACCTTGACATTCCTATTCCAAGTCAAAATTGTTTGAAACTATTTAAATGACATTTAAAACCCTCTTACCGATATCCTTAATTTTGCAATTTAAATACGCTCGATCTTTTAACGATCTGCACACTAATTTTCCTCCATTACGTTTATTTTGCAAGGAATCATTGAGCAACGAAACGCAAGTGACATTGGAAGGTGTGAACATGGATGCCGCAGGTGGTTACAATTGCGAGGTTTCGGTAGATGCCCCATCCTTTCAAACTGCGACCGTTTCCGGGTTTATGGACGTCGTAGGTAGGTTTCATGTTGGACTGTCCACAGTTTTCATCCCCTTTTCACCCTTCGCACCACCGAAAGTGAATCCTAAAGGTGCGGTCGTGCAGCCAATTGAAGACCAAATGGTGTCGTTTGAAATGTTCATCGCTCGCTTACCAAGACAAACGATTTTTATCTGTAAATGAATTGAATAATACACCACTTTCCACCGGTTTTAGTTCCAAATACGAGCGATTCGCTAAATTAAATAAATCTTTGTGAGACAAATCTAATTCATTAGCCTTTCTTGGAATGGAAATAATTGGCCAGAGCGAGACAGAGGATATCTGGCAAGAGTTTTAGAAACTCTTGAAAACACCGATTTAAACGACCTTAACACTATTAACCGATTCTTGTCATTTCATTGAATCTGCGTCTTCCTTGAAAGCAAAGAGGTTCCGAACGTCTGAACAGCTTCTTTGTCTTTTCTACTTTGTTTTGAATGACACGAATGGGCTACGAATTTCTTTTGATTCGAACAATGCTGCTTTTCCAATCGTCTCAATTTTTTGTAGAATTGCCCACGAAAAATCCGTCGATAAACGGCATGAAGTCCAAGTACAGCAACGGGGACACCGTTCGCGTCTACTGCACGTCTGGCCATAGCAAACCCCCTGCTAATTTAACGTGGTTCATAAACGACAACCAGGTACGTTGCATTTCGGCATCCATATCGAATTATTTTAATTTCTTTATCCAACTCCACGCATGCAAATTTAATGAAATCCATAACGGCCTTTAGTCGTTATGACATCCGTGAAATCATCTGGTCCATATTTAATCAATATTAATAACAACGTTATTATTAATTTCACTACTTTTATATTTATCGCATCACGTTGCTTCAAGTTTTAATTTTGTATGACCGGTTGCCGTCGATTTTTCATTTGAAGTATAAGTTTCCTGGAAGGAAGAGAAAGCAATAAATTTGTAGAAAAGTTTTCAATAAAAATATATCAGCGTAAAGATTTAACGTCAAATTTTCGGATTTCGGTGAAAAACGATTGAATGGATCGCTTTTTGGAGTTTTAATGGCCATTCGTCTTTTTGCAGCCCCACCCAAATCACGTGAAAACGATCAACAGTTTGCTGGAAGCGAACGAACTGGGGGGTCCCAGATCCCAACTGCAATTCCGCATCGAGCCCTACCATTTTCATACGGGAAAACTCAAAATAAGGTGCAGCGCTTCGATTTATGACATTTATTGGAAAAGCACCGAGGTCAGTGCAGAAGAGAACAAGCCTAAAGTGATTCACTACGAACCCCCCGCTGCAACGATAGTCGGCATTAATTATCTTCAGCCGCCCCCCAATTTCCAAACCGGACAGAAAAAGCCGGACGGGCAAGCTGATGTCAAAGGTAAAAGAAGCCGGAGGTTCAACAAACAAGCGGAATTGTGGTCCCAAATTCAATTCCACTCTTCGCACTTTGATTAATGATGAATCAATTGCAAACATGTTTAATTAAATGTAAATGGAGCTGCCGAATTTGCGAAGCAGTTTAATTAATGAAACCTAACTTTTAATATCAAATTATAATGTACGGGAGATCGCAATAAAATTCTATACGTTCGAGAATAAGCTGAACTGTAACTGTAAACTAAATTATCGAGTTTCCGTGTATGCTTCAAGATAGAGCCGTCATTGGAGAACATTCAAATTTTAAGCATCATGAAGTATTCTGCCTCAAACTCTAGCTTGTAAAACGAACTCATTATTAAACGAACTTAATTATTGGCTTCGATTCATTTTCGAATTACTCGTTTTATTTCATTTGCACCGTTATAAATTACACCGAAAAAATGTTGGAACAACTTTGAGGCAGACTTAATGAAAGGTTTTTTAGAGCAGACGTGCACAAAAGTAGGAAACTTGATTTAGAATCTTAATGGATTATTTTATACATGTCTACGTTGTTTTTAAAAAAAATTCTATATGACTACACGATATTCTGACGTGAAAGATTTGTGTTGCAAGGAACAACTTTTTTTAATTTCAATGTAAATGAGAGAAGGAAAACGAGGAATAGTTTTAATTACAATTTACCGTGTATATATAACTGTTTCTTATGGTTTTGTCAAAAGTGAAACCTATCCCTTAATTATAGAAAAACGAAATTGCTGTAATAAAAAAATAGATAAACTCCTATGAATAAATTAGGTTTTGCATATCTTTTGGATGATTTGCTCCGACGTAATTTAAAAGAATTTGCAAATTGATTCTTATATTTCACGAACAAAAGTTGTCGAGAAGTATAGAATTCTTTGAACATTTTTGCAGCTAATGCACACATTTCAAAAAGGCAGATTTTTATTCCATTTCTCTTTTGATTTTTCCGAAATTGTAGTTATAGTTTGTTCGTTCTTGCATGTCAAATCAAAATTTGAGATCCTCGAAAACCTGGACAAGTCTTTGTAGTAATGTTCTCCGGACTGAAAATACTTTAAAATTTCTCATCCTGCCAAAAGCTCTCGCTTATAGAAGCATCAAATTTGAGTACCGCTTTGTCCTACCTAACGAACTGAAATTTGCTACTTGTTAACAACAAACTTTGTTTCAGTTATCGGCTCTTCCACGACAGGACTGCGAGCACCCCAAAGACTCGTATTGGCTCTACTTCCGCTTCTTCGACTGACTTTCACGCAATAATGTGACATGTACCATAAACTATATAATTACATTGTACGAACATCCGATCCCGCGATTGCGAAATGACGAAAAAACCATTTCGAAACAGCGTAAAGCGCTGTGCGAACTGTACCCGTTGCGCCAGTTGCGAATCTCACAGTGCGAGGGCGCTGAAGCTGCGGCGGACAATGTTCTTCAGTGTAATTCGACCGAAAATTGCGTTCGTTTTGTCGCTCGTTGGTTCGAATGAGCGGTACAAAAGCGTTTTCGACAACTATTATAAAAACTAAAGCGCAGCTGAAAGGAGGAAACAAAAACAGTGAGAGAAGTGGTGCGTGTGACAAAGATTGAAATGCAAATAAGCTATTTATTGACGAATGACTGAATCTTTATTTTCGTTAACTATCGAACGTTCTCGAAACATATTTTGTTGTAGTGAATGTCGTGTTAGAGTGGATTGTATAGTATATATGTATGTATATATACACACACACACTAATAATATATATTGTTACGTCGATTGCAGACTTTCGCGTTACCTCGATCATATATAACTTTTTCTTATTCGTATACAACAGTGAGCGAGCTGTTTCTTTACGGAATCGTATATTCGACTTTACAATATGGCAAATAAAACGGTTACTTTATAAAATACAAGCATTCGTTAATTGAACATTGACACTGAATACACGAATCAAATTTATAATTTGCATTAGCGTTAAGTAGTAACGTTAGCGACCACGCATAAGGCGAACCACAACAGTTCACTCGACAGTTCAAATCTCCTCGAAGTCATTTTTTCTACGTTCCTATCTTCACGTCAACCGTAACTGCTAATCAAGAGGTGTACATTTTAGAACGACCATTCGCTATAGATTCTGAAATTCATTTTTTATAAGAATACGCGCTCGTAATGATATATGGTGTATATATATGTGTATAAATATTGAAACAGAACTTATATACAGTGATAAATTTGATTCGCGTAAAATTCGTGTGTGGCTTCCGACGACCTTTTCTACGTTTTTACAAAGTCATAGCGTTGATTTGTCTTCGATGATACTTAGCTTTTCGTGTTTTATATTTATATATGGTATATGCAGTATATACATCATATTTATATATAATAACAATGTACAGATCAAGGTTTATTTATTTAAGATGAAAAAGTGATTTATTTTAATAAACTTCAGTTTCGTTCCAATTCAGACGTTCTTCCGTTCGCTCGACCTTCTTTTTTATAAGAATCATTGTCTCGAGCACCATAAAAATCGTTATCATTTCAACGGCGTTTATTATAACTATATTATTTTTACATTGTTTAAACATTTTTATAACCGTTACCACAACTTTATGTTCCGTTTACATCTTTTTTATGATCATCGCTTTAATGCAGATTTACGTCAATCAAATTAAGGAGCCATTATTGCGAACTGCAAGTTTGAAACCCGTAATTAATTAGCGATAATTTATAACAAAATATCCATGAATTTTCAGTTTGATTTAATGATTATTATGGAAAGTTTTAAGATGAATTACATGCAACCGATCCAATGAAATGCTGTCGTTTATAAAATAATGACAGTAACGAGTCAGCGGTATTATGCAATTATTTTTTAATAAGTTTTTTATAGAACAATGCTATCATTCGAGGCTCATGTTATATAACATATAATTATACATTTGTTTTTTCAAAGGTAGAAAAACCGCAATGAGCTGAAAACAAAATATTTCGTCATTTTATATGATTCACTCCTGCTCCATTTTATTGATCTTGATCCATTTTAATTAAAATAATCGAATTCCGGTATTTATAGTAATAATGTACAGTCTAATTATTTTATAGCCATGAAGAGATTGAACTGGCAAATAATTACGATAAATTAAATATTGCAATTATTTATTACAAACCAGTACGTAAATATTGCTTTACTTGTGTGTTTTTGGCATGTTCTTTCTCAATAGACTGACAATCTAAAGCTGATAAATTCTCTGCAAGACTTATGCAACTTAGTCAAACTTTGGTTAATTGTATAAGTTTATAAAGTTGAATTTCAGTATTTACGTGTGATACTAAATGAAATTATACAAGAAGTAACATAATTATTTTGGCACATGAGCGATTCTATAATAATCTCTATTATTGAAGATTTTGTAGAATTATGTATACCTTGCATACATACTGCCACCCTTTGAAACTTTAATACTTTTTGCGACACGAAAGATATAAACGTAACGTTTAATCGCCTTGTGAAATTTAATTATAGATAATTACTTAAAAAAACTAGTTATATAATCAATTGCAATTAACAAATAATTAAACAGAAGTTGTCGGTTTAAATATTAACTGACTTTTTTGAATTAATTTTTCTTCTTTTAACTACATATAATGGTGTGATAATGAGTAAAAAACTACAATTTCCTGTGTTAAGAAGGAACAAGGAAGGTTTTTTATCCAGACTTGATATTTTAGTTTATATTTTTTTATTGTAACTAAGATATTGCAGAGTTTTATTTGTCAATATTATTATTATTTATCAAATTGCACAATTTTTATACAATTATTTATTTATTTTTAATATATTAACTATTTTATGTATTTTGTTCATTTTTATCTATTGTATTTTGCAAATAATTTTCTCTTTGTTCATTTCAATGCAGAATATAAGAATTGGATAATATTTATGATATTTTTCTCGGTAATATAGTGGTTAGTCTATTTATTTAATAGAAAAAATGAAAAATTATTAATTGTGGAGCTTTAATTTACTGAGAAAACAGAATAAGTAAACATTATATTATAGCTTTGTTAAGATAGTGTGGATATACTTTTCAAAATCAACAAGTTACAATCTTGACTCGTAAAAGGTATTAAAATGTTTACAATAATTATAGTCAATGAACTAAAACATTTTCATTATACAAGATAGTATTTTTTGATTTTGGAGTAATAAATTGTTATTAATATTATATTTTATATTCAATTTTTAAATAGTCCTAGAGATTATTTATTAACAAAAAATAAAATTAATTATATTAAAATGTTATCAACTGATTCACGTTTCTATGATGAAATAGATTAAAATGGCAATATCTGCAACTCTTTTAGTAACTGATACATTAAGTTTTATTCCAGTCTGACATAATATAGGCAAAAAGATGGTACGATTAATATTCAAATGTAATGAAATTATTAAATTTGTAGTCACATATTAAAAAACTATGCATTGTGAATATTAAATAACTAAAATTATGATGACAAAAACTCATTTATGCATATTAAAGTTTCCAATCGGTGCTAATCTGTTTTTGTTTTACTTGCAGAAGTAAAATTGTGGTACAAAGTAATTAAAATTCATGTTGTTTTAAGTTAAATAGTTTTAATCGAACACTGTAAAAGCTTATAATTGTTTGGAGAATTAACTTTATTCGAATTTTAATATTAAAAAATAATATAAATTGTAATTGTTTTAATTTGTATTTTTTATCGATAATTTAGTTTTTTTATTAAAGTGTTGTTAATAAATAATATATATGTCTTTGAAATGCTTTGCTAATGCTTTTTAAAGTACACAGAAAATTAATTAATATTTACAAAACTATTTACAAAACTTTAGTTCTTTGTCTAAAGATAATGTAAAAAAATTCCAAGTATTAATTTTTCTCGAGACATGTATTGTTATTTTATCTAATCTAATGACGTCTAAAAGTTTTCGATAATATTGCCGAATTCTTTTATAGGTGATTTTGGAATTTTATCGAATTTTTTCAATTTTCAACAAAAACTCCAGTTTTATATATTGAAATTATATTTTTTAATTTTCCTTTTACATTTTATAGCATTCTTAAACAGATTAAAAATGTTTATAACGTTCTTCGCAATTAAAAAAGTTTTTTACAAAGTGAATTAAAACGGGCATTCTTTCCAGAAAATTTTATTTTTCTATTAAAATTGTTGGCAAAACTCAATAACTAATTCGATGTAATTACAATAAAAATTAATTAATTTAATTTTATTAAATTGTGTCATTAATGTGTGAATAATTTCATAAGAGAAAAATAAAGTAACGACGTTTAACAATTTCAAATATAACGGCTTCTTTCAGCTCTTAATTGATCCGCTCCTGACAAACGAGTATATGACGCAACACTCAAAAGCTAGAAATGGGTATAAAAATAAACAATTAAAAACTTGAAAATGTTATCTTAATGTTCATAAATTAATTAAAAATCGAAGTAGCTCAAAAATCATTAATAAAGGCGAAAACCACAAAATAAATTTGAATTCGAATTCTCGCAGATGGCAGCACTATGAACGAGGTATGGCGTCTGAAAGTGGTGGGAGAGACCTTGAAAGGCAGTTTCGTTGTACATGTGCCGTGTGAGGATCCGCCGGTCTTGCTAAAACTCGGCCAAAAGTGGGTGTTAATAACGCGTGATTACAGTGTCCTGAGCCTGTAGCCGATAGTGTCCTTTAATCCTTTTGTAAGTCGCAGCGCGATGCAGATGGATCCAATAATGAGGCAGCTCATCCAAGTCCTCGAGCAAACCGTCTCGTCGGGTGAGTCTACTGGACACGACATAGTGACGCCAAACCCACATTCTCTTGATCCAACTTAACCTCAAATTTCCATGCTCGCAAATCGAGCATTGCAATTTTGCACAATTTATCTTTATTGAGCTCGTTCGTTTGAGAAAATCCAATTGAAACCACTGTTTTCTTGTCGTTTGATCTCCCCTTCCCCCACCCTATAGTGTAGTCTTTAAATCTTTAGCAATTTAGCGCCAATTTCGAAAGCATTTGCGAATAAGTGCATAAACATTTTTTATAAATTCAATTTGATACGAAGAATTTTTGATTGAATAAAGATTTCTCACTGTTGCTAGGCGCAATTGTCCGTTGCTGGGTATTGATGCGAGCAGGATCTTGTGCGACATAACCTCAAAAGCATATAAATCCAACCGCGGAAAATGTTCTGGAAACTTTCGAACCTCTATCTAAATGCGGTTCGCTTTTTAGCCTTTACCACCATAGAGTTTTTGGAGTTCTCGAATTTATGATGAGCCATAATGCTGAAAAAAAGCATGGATAAAAAGAAATTTGTTGCAACGATGCTACTTTTTAAGTAGACAAACGACATTTTTAAAAATGGACCAATTGGCGTGAAACGTTGACAATAGGGATGACTATTGCATTGTCAATGATGACTTTGTAATGAAATGTCAAATCTACTGTCACAGAATTAGTATGCCTTCAATCTAATAATATTTTATTAATATATCTAATCGTAAAAATTAAACTTAAAATTTGAGTAAATTATTTTTAAATGTTTAACATTACTTATTGTAACTAATAGATATGTATTTATATTGTAATATATATTTATGTTACAAATAGGTAATAGATATTCAGTTCATTATATATATATATATATATATATATATATATATATATATATATATATATAAATTTATCATTAAAATTTATTATTATAATGATTGCATATCATATTCATCATTATGAATCATTCTATTCACCTGGAAATAATATTTTGTATTTAAAACATATTAAGAAATTTAGCTTTTCATTTTCTTATGATTAAAAATCAATATTCTTAAAATAAAACAATAATATATTATTTATTGAAGATAATTAATGTTCCATTATAAATGTACCATTAGCATTGCATCAAAATAAACT
The DNA here is from genome assembly GCA_022817445.1 of Habroteleia sp. ZL-2020. Lineage (NCBI taxonomy): Eukaryota > Metazoa > Arthropoda > Insecta > Hymenoptera > Scelionidae > Habroteleia > Habroteleia sp. ZL-2020. Next base: position 12,243 of record JABFPK010000946.1, read on the forward strand.
TAATTTGTTCATTATATTATTATCATATATTTTTTCTGTAAAAATGTAAATTAAAACTAAAAATGAAAATTATTATTGAAGCAAATTAATTAATTGAAAAATATTTTTAAATTTATTTCTCTAATTTCTGTACTCTTAAAATTATTGTAATAATTATATCAAATTTGCAAATTACTTCTAAATAAATCAGTATATAAGATTTATTATTTAATACTCCAAATCGTTCTAAAACATAAGATTTCAGATAAGAAAGTTTGAATAATATAAAAAATAAAAACAGTTCATAATAATTGTTTTTTAAATACCATGAATTTTATCAGCCTCGTATAAAAGTATATCAAACATTATTGTGAATTTCACACATAATACTGTTTTTTATATGTTCAGTTCAAAAGAATTTTGTTACTTTAAAGATAAAAAACTAATTTTGTTTAGTCATATAATTAAAGATTTTTTTACAATGAAATTCATTTAAAAATTCAAACAAAAAATACTTATTTAATCACTTAAATATAAATATGATTTTATTATTAATTTAAAATATAAAACGTGTCATTTACTAAATAAAACATCATTATCTTATGGCCTGAAATATTTTTTAAAAAAAATGTATACAAATTAATATCCATGCTTGCAAATCAAGATAGCATTCATTAAAAATATGTAACGAATAAAAATAAAACTAGTAATTTATAACATAATATATTATTGTATAATAAGTTAATGAAAACATTAATAATATATTTTTTATTAATTTTAAAGACAAGACTGAGCGGGAGACATCACAAACTTATCTTGAGCAGGCGGCCAAAGCAAATTTGGTAAGAATTTTAAATTAAAATTCATAATGTAAAATGTAATTCATATTGCAGTATTATAACACAATTTGTCATTTTAGCAAGAATTTATGCGCCAACTTAGCGC
>JABFPK010000947.1:0-13162 GCA_022817445.1 Habroteleia sp. ZL-2020
AGTGAAACCTAACTGATAATTTCAAATTTTAAATTTATTACTTTCTTTTTATTATTATAATTATACATATTTTTAATTTATTAATTAACTTTATCACTCTGTTTGTACAATGAAAAAAGTAAAATATAACTTTTATTTCGACTTACATTATTAGAAAAATAATCATAAATTTTTGCCAAATGTCTTAATTATACGTGAATATTTTTCTACAAATTATATATTACTTCTTCCAATAGTACTTTCTAATAATATTTATTTATATAATGCACTGTGCTTATTCGATAAAGAAAACACTATAAGTTACATATACCTACAATTTGTCTCTAAAAGAGTTTAAATTTTATAATAAAACAAAACAATTTTATAGTGACACCATATTATTTACAGTAATATATTAATTCCTCTTAACGTTAAATTATGATCCGTAAAAATATTTTCTATTTATGAATAAAAGAAATATTTTTAAGGCTATATTGAATAGAATATCTATTAATCATAACAGGATTCCTTTTACTGTCATGCATTATTTTCAAGATTGCACATATGATTATCGCCTTTAGAGATGTGCATAACATTTTTAATTATTATTGGAACAATGGAATTTATCATTGATTCATCTTTTTTCATATACAAGCGGACTGACATTTTTTTATTTTTGATATTAATTTATTTCTTTAACTTTGTTACATATATTTTGTCTAATTTCTTTAAATTAAATATAAATAAAATATAACTAATAATATATTTTATATAATATGTATTAATATAATATATTAATAATACAATAATATAAATAATATAAAATTTAAATAAAATATAAACGTTTATGTTGAAGATGATTTCTATGGGTGTGAAAAATAAAGAAACTAGTTTTTCAGGATAAAAATATAAATTATTTGTATAAAAAGCAAAATGATGCAGACAGCTAATTATTATTGTTTAAAAAGGATTACTTGTAACTGAAACAATTTTGATAAGAAACTAAAGTGGATTATCAGGACCGTGTTGGTGTTAAAAAATGTAGTAAAATAAAGAAATGCTACTTTTATTGTGTGTTTTAACGTTTTTTTAAAGTTCCGGCGTGAACATAATAAAATGTCCAAGGCAAGGCCTGGAGCTAATTAATCGATTCCCGGTGACACGATAAAAATCGTTGTAGAAACGACAATTTTATGTACACGTGTGTGATTTTTTGTGTCTCGTTCTTATTTTTATTTTTTTGATTGCAATTGTGCTTTTCTTAGCGGCCATGTTTAAATTGGTAAAGTTAAGTTTTAATGGGAATGGATTAAAATAGCAATACAGTATCATATTCATAAGAAAATACCTCAACCGTATTTTACAAAATATTGGAACGAAATACGATAAACATAATTTAATTTCGTTAACAGTTTTCTGCCATTTTATTTACTTTAAAGTTACAAGGTGAAGAAATTTAATCTAATAAATTGATATTTTAGATAAAAATATTTCTTTTCAATAACACACATTTTGTTTGCACATTCATGAAGTAACTTTTGATATTGCATTTGAAATTTCCAAATGAAGAGTTTTTGATAAATTTACGTTTACTGTAAGTAAATTTTGAATTTCAATAATACGTTTGCTGTATGACGAAGTAAGAAAAGATAAAGTATATATAGTGGAAGTAATGATAAATTCGTATATACTTTGTGTATAATATTACATAATTTTGTAAGTTACTAAACAACGAAAGTTTCCTGTTTTTATTAATGTTTTAAAATGTAAAAATTCCATTCATTTTACTGTCATTTGATAAAAAAAATTGTTGATTATCGATAAAGTATATGTAACATTTTTATTACATCTGATGAGAAAAATCAGTCTATTATAACAACATGCATAGGAAAATAATCTGGATGTAAATTCTAAATACAAAATGTCATTTTTTTTTATAAAGTTTTGTAAACACGTTTGGCAATAGGACAACTCATAATCGTTTCACGGACAAACTTTAATCCGATTTCTAGCGAATAAAAATTGGTCTATAGTTTAATTCATAAATCGATTTCTATACTCATACTAACAGAACAATTTCAATATGGCAAATGTCTTACTAAAATCTGACAAAAAACAAATGTTTACAGCAGGTATTATTTTTCCCAGAATAAAATCCACGAAGTTATAATTTTTTTTAAAATTTCATTAAATTTTTTAATATAAATGTAAGTTTTTATTGCAGATTAGCATGTTTAGGAAAGTAAACTAAACAAATTGCAACCTTTTTGTTACATAAAAAATAATTTTATATTTTCAAGTTATAATTTCAAAAAATAAAAAAAGAAGTTTATTTATTTTTGACAATATTTACTTGTGCTGTATTCATTTTAACTTTATTTTTTTTAGATATTATATGTACACTTTTAAATACTATCTAATATATTTGCATCAAGTGAAAAAAATTAAGGATGTTATTTGGAATTTTGATATTGATAATAAAATGATACAAAAAATACTTTTACGAAAAATGCGAGCATTGCTTTTTTAGTTGAATAATAAAAAAGACTTTCCTGTTCAATGTCTACTTTATTTTTAGTGAATCATTTGTCTCTTCGTGTCGTTCTACCTTTCTCGATCCAAGAATATCGCCTATTACGAAGTCTTGCAAGTTGTTTCTTTCGTTTTTTATCGTAACCATAATTTTCTATAGTCACCTACAATTCCTGAGTAATACATCATTATCATATTTAAAAGTATATAATATTATGTAAATTATAATATAAAATTTGTTGATCGAGACTTATTTTCATTTATATGATTGGTTATAGTGAACAATCAGAATTAACTGAAAAACTTTAAAAGAATTGTAAACAAAACAATTAATTTAATGTAATTATATTAGAAATTAATTACAACACATATATAATATAATAATTCTATAATACTTTTAAATAAATATAACTATTTCAAACTGAATTAAATCTATTTGAAATGAAATGCACAATATTTTATTGTCAAAAAATTAGAGTATTTATGTTAAATAAAAGAGCATGAATAGTTCTTTGTGGAGTAAAATAACTTTTTCATATGAACTTTGGTTCATCCTACCAAAAATTATTTGACCATTTTTTTCACTGTCTTGTATTTTTCCATGAGCTTGTTCTTTTCATTCATCCGAATTTAGAAATTTTCTTACAATTCTGAACAATTTATTTTTTCAACACTTTTTAAACATATTTTTTTATCATAAAAATATTTATATTAAAATCCATTTTTGTAATTTATTCTAGAAGTTTCTTTATTATAAAGCTTCAATTGAGAAAGTTCACGGTATAACCGCGAATTTACGAATCTAATTTATGCGGAGTGTAATTTATAAATACAATATGACGTTCAGTTGCATTAGCTAATTCATTGCCATAATTTTATTGTGTGAATGTCGAGTGGTAGGCTTATGTGTGCATTCGGTTTGTATTGCCAGAAAACGCAGAATTCCAGTCTTAATCGATTTTACTACAACTACTCTCGTAAAAGCTTTGTATAAATCTGTAATGAAGGAATTATTAGAGAGAGGGTTGTAATAATGCAAGAATTTTATTTTTAAAAACGTCGAAATAGAACGTTTGGAGGAAAGAGCGAAAGTACGATACTCAATCTATATTTTCTCAGTTCTTTGTTCCTCGTTTTTACATTATATTGCAAAGGTAAAACTGATTACACTTTATGGTCTAGAAGATGCACTTTGACACAAAAAATGTTCGCGCTTTGTAAATTCGAAATTTTCCTTTAAGTAAAATATCGAATACTTGTCGTCGAGTGTAAGTTGAGTATTTGTTGAACTGAAATTTTTAAGGATCATGTGATAAAACCGCACTGGTAACACGAAGCTCGAACATTTTTTCTTAGAATGCGATATCAGTGACAAAAGTACCGATGCAACTATTAAAGATCAAGGCTTTGCGTTCGTTTCAATGAGCTTCGAAAGTTGGAGGATCAGCATCGAAGAAAACGGGAAAACTTTGCTGTGTCTTGAGGCAAAACGTCGATTTCCGTAAGGAAACGGTGGACTATCGGTTTCATGCTCCTTAGAATCTTCTTCTATGAATACTTTTAAAGAGACAACTAAAAGTTCCACATTCAAGAGTTTGCTATTTCAATTTGAACCACTACTCATTATTGGGTATTATTTCGATTCTTACAATTTTATTAACACTGTTAATTTTGCAATTATATGGAAAATAAGTTATTAAACAGACGTACAATTTGAAAGCTCAAAGAAGATAAGGTAGTTCCAAGTTGGTAAATAGCTATTATTTTAATATACATGGAGAAAAGATAATTATACACGTAAAGAAAAATTTCAATAAATATTATTAATATTTCAATAAAATTTACTGATCTTGTTACTAATTGGTGGACAAGTGAAAAACATGAAACATTTTTATGAAGTAAATATATAAAAATAAAGCAATTAAATATAGTTTTTTCTTTGGGTACAGTTAAAAATTATGTACCATATAATATATATAATTCTTCTGATAAAATAATATACATGTTTGGTGATATGATATTTTAATGAATAGTTCAGTAAACATTTTTTTTGTCATTAAACGGATAATTTGATATCATCAGTTTAGTTTCATTTTTCCCTGCAACGTGGCTTCACATAAATTGCCATACATACAAGTCCTGCGACATTGGTGCGTACAGTATATAAGTTTGTGATATAGTGAATATTCAAAGCGAGTGTCAATTTTGTTTATTGCATACGTATATATATATATATATATAATGCGTTGTTTCTTCTAGGGATAAGAGAAGATGGGCGATATGAGACAACGAAAAAAATTTTATGTTGTGTGTGTTATAATATATATAGAACAAGTATTTTTGCGATATGCATTTGCATATAATGTAATATCTAATTACATTATTGAACTATTTATATAAATGATAAATATATCTGCTTACAATTATACAATCAATTCCCATTCGTAATACAAAATGAGTAACCTATAAAAATATTCATGGCCAAAACATTTTCAATTTTTACTGAACTGAGTTCGGTATTTTTATTACTCAAATCTATATATATTCTTATAAAAATAACTATACAAAATATTACATATAAATTTGACTGTACTGTTCATTAATATTGATTGAATTTTCATTTGCCCACTCTTTACTTACTCAGATCAGTAATTTTGATTATTCAAAATTGAACAATGCGAGGGTCAGTTAGAATTTAATTATTAAATATTAAACATCTATAATCAAAGTCTGGCAATAACATGATAATCCTATTAAGGTAAAATTAGTTATGGTTTAATTGTTCCATTTGTAACTAGCCAAAAAGGAAGTCTCGTTAAGGTTCAACTATTAAACATGCTAACTAGATATATAATAAGATAATGATAGGATTCTTTTATTAGAATTTAATTGCTAAATATGTGTACTAGTGCTATTTTGAGTGTTAGAATAAAATTAATGAATATCAAATACATCGAATTGGGAATGAATTAAAAATAATCTGAAGTCATTGAAGTCTAACCTGATTACTATTAATGAAACATTTTTGTCATTATTCATAATGGCTAAAAAAATTGCTCGCTTGTAGATGAATTTTTTATGATTTGAACTAAAAGAGATTGATTTGTAATATTATAAGATGGGCATACGAATAATAAGTATGACTGCACAGGTAAAAATGACATATTTTCTTCGTACAGTTGTGGAAGAAATATTATCCTCTTGAAAAAATTCCAAATATTATGGATATATCACAAATGAATAAATAATACTAAGAAGATAAAAAGTGCAATAATTATTTAAACAAAACACAATTTTAAATTGGTTTTTCTAAATTATATTGACGTAAAAAATTAAATGAAAATTATTGTCAACTTTGCTAAGATAATGGTGGTTATACCTTTCAAAATAAAAAAAAATTGACTTATGTAAGGTAGTAATATGTTTTAATTGTATTCACGTTATAATTACAGTCATACTATAGAGCTTTTTATCTTTCGACATTGAAATATCTTGAAAATTACTCATCGGATTAAAAAAAACTTGCGAATAAAATTGGTTCAGCTCGGAGGGAGAAATTGAATGATGTTAAAATTTACCCAACGTCAGTTTCTTGAAATAAATCGGGGGCAACTTTCGGAACCCTAATTTTTTATTTCAAAAAAAACTTTTATTTGAAACTGAGTTTCAAATTGATGCATTATTTGTAAAGTACAAATTATCAGCAGAATGTAAAATTACAATAATTTAATTTTATAATAAAACATTTGAATATATGAGAAAAGTTAAACTTCATCCTTTTTCAAGGAGGCTGAGTATGGCGAGGAAAAATGTACTCGTTCAAATAAAAATTATAAAATTTTTACAAATAAAAACAGTATTGACTGAATCAAATTTTTTTTAAATTACCAATTATCAAAATAAATTTCTAAAATTACATCTCTGCTAATTTTTTCATAAAAATCGACACATGAAATGCTGATTTTATTTGATCGAACAAGAATGATAAGATATCAATATTAGTGCTCGATTTGTGATATCGGAGTGGCATTCACTAAATCTATCTACTCGTATATGCGTAACAGGGTATCATAGTTAAGTCGCTATAACACGATATACGATTTAGTTGTAACGAACCATCTGTATCGTTGCCTGGTTGGTTGCACATTCATTAATTTTGGCGTAATAGGTTTGCTTTCTATTATGTTATTTCTGGTCAGTTTTATATTTAATAGCTGTATTCTATTAGGGCTATCTTCTTGTTACCTGAGCGTGGCAAGTTGCACATTCCGTAATTTCATTTTAATAGATCTGCTTTGTATTAAACTGACTTTAATTGCTCTTAAACTTCGTTGTAAGAAGAGTTAATTCCCGTGCGTGTTTATATTGCATTTGACTAAATAAACTAACTAGAATGAAAAATTTGCTGAGAATGAATCTGAAGAAAGCATTGAAAGAGTTGTTTCTTACCAGTAAATTCATTCACATTTTATTTCAAATTTATCGCAGTTGCATTATTAGGTAATTATATTTAGAGTGGCGTAAATTTTCAAACCATAAAAATGATATATTCCATAAATATATAAACATGATAATCATGAATAATTATTTACTATAACAAGCGTATATATTTTTCATTTTATTGATTTTTTATTTTAAAGCTTGATTATATCTGTAAATTATGAACTTCCACGAAATTAAATCGGAGAATAAGAAAATACTTAATAAATTTGGGTTCATGTCGATTAAGTTGTTCTTTGATGAAACGTCCACTAGAAAGATTAGGTAGTCTGATTTGTTCTCGTCCCCAAAGATGAGATAATTGACGAACTAAGCTACCCCTCTTCATTGGCTGACAGTCTGTCTTAGTTCAGACTCAATTAAGCTTCAAGACTTTGGAATACAAGCAAACTTTAGAGGATATAGATGTTTAAAATTAGCTGAAATTTATTTTACATAATATTATTAATGGTGTAATTCTAAAGAATTTTAATAATGCATATACATTATAAATCATTAATTTTAAAGATATTTTACAAGTCATTAGAATTATTGGTTTTAATTCAAACGAGGGTAAATTTGATTTTGCTAATGTGACTACATGTATTTATTTAAATTGAATACCTACATATATTTTTTAAAAATTATTTTATTTTTCTCGAGTTAAAATGATAACAATTTTGTTTTTCAATTATAAATAATTGTATTTTTGAGGGTATCAACATGTACTCTTCATTATGAAATTTCTGTTGAAACGATTTACGTAAAATATAGATACTATATATGCAAAATTAATTTTAAATATTTGCTAAATTGATTGCATTGTTTTGAAATTAATCTTTATTTGTAACAATTACACTTCATAAGAAATATATATATTAATATTTTTTAACAATAACTAGAAGTTAGATTAAAATTTTCTAATAAAATATTTAATGATCTTTTTAAAAAATATTTGTTTCTTTATTTATTTTTAATTTAATGTTGAAAAGCCAAGTGTTTTTCTAAATGATTTTGCGATAAATTAGTAATTTCAAAGACTATTATTATGTGTAAAATTCAAACGAATCTGCAATAAAAAATGGGAGTTTCCATATTTAAAATTTCAAAATTGTTCCCCATACCCTAAAAAAGGGAAGAAAAGACAATCTAATTTTAGCAATAATGAGTCACGACCTTAAAAATATTAATTTATCATATCAAATATTTTCTTCCTCTCGTGCGTATTTTCAGAGATGTATACAGCTGTATATGTGTACACTTTATATCAAACACGCTGTAGAGACTTCTAATTCAGAATAAAGATAGCGAGCTTAATAATATAATAATTAAGCTGTTATAAGATTAAATTATTAATAATTACATGAACACTATATTTGGTTGTGCTTTAATAACATTGATAGTATATGCAATATACACTTATCGTATTTGAGAAAATAGACTATCTGGCTTTTGTGAGATTATATATTGCTAGATGACGTTGTCCAATTTTCACCGTTGGGTCTTAAGGGTTATGATAGCACTACAGATCAGCCACATGACTTTGTCATCTTGGTCGTTGTAGTTTGCTCCCATAACTATAGATATGTAATATGAGATTCACTGGAACATGTTGTTTAATCAAAATTTTTGTTGACTGAAATGAATCACATGAAAAAATAGGAGGATTTTTAAAGGCTTCCTTCAGCTAATCGATATAACGACCAAATTTTGTATTGCAAATAAAAAAGAATTACAGGAAATTATAAATTACTTTTAATTAAAATTTAGTTAATAACACGAACATGATTAAATATGAATAAAATAAAAATTATAAATTTCAATCAATTTAACTGAATTAATAAAATAAACTTATGATTATTATAATAATGCAATTTTTTACAACTGCTTAGCAAATGGTGAGAAAAAATAAATATTATTTTTTTTATACTTTCGAACAGTAACACTTGAAAGTTTTCAGTTAGTTCTTGTTATATAGGTTGTAAATGACCATTCAGTTTCTTTGAAATGGACAAATCTACAGGGAAAAATTTTTAATCAAGAGCGCGCAAATCACAAGGTTGTTAAAAAAGTTTATTATTCATTTCTCTGCTGGTGTACATTCATCTAACTCAATTTGTAATGTCAATTTTTTCTACTTACTCGAGTTTTTTTTTTTTTATTATTTTTTGATTATTTTAATCTATTAAAAAATCAAAGAATTTAAAACAATATTTTCAGTGGCATTGTAAAGACTCGATTAAAAATATTAATACATTGTGTGCTTGGTAAATTGAAAAGCTTTTATATTCTGTGAAAAGAAATTAAATATATTGTAATTTGTTAGTCATAAATATATATATATAGTTTTCAAGATGTTTAAAATAAATATTAAATGTAAGAATATAAATCTATTTTATTATTCTTATATATTATGATTATTCTAAATATAAACATAACAAGTTTCAATTTAATTTTTTACATAAAACTGCTATAGTTTAATTTGTAGCATTAATTTGTAATATTGAATTTTTAATTGCGAAATTAGTAATTTTAGTAATATTGGTCCTATTAAAAGTTGTGAAAAATATTGAACTAACGCAGGCATTTGTAAATATTCAAAATAGTTACCTCATTAAAAAATCATAATAATCAACTTCCTAAGTAGAAAGGAAGTATGATACTAGGCTGGACTATAATCGCGAGCCTGCCATGTGCCATACTATTGCTAGAATTATTCCAGTCTGATACTATACTGTACAGTATGGTGTTAAGCTTGCAAGAGTAGAAAAAAATTCAAACAATATGGAATACGATTGGCGCAAGCAGGCAAAAGTGTGGCAATAAGACAGCATATGATTGACCCGCGATTAAGATCCAAGTTTTTCCAGCCTTATGCCATACTATTCATGTTCACGCGGGTTACAAACGTGATAAAAACACACAAATTCATTTCAAAGCTTTTATTTAATTAACCCTGCAACAAAGTACATTTTTTATAATGGAAATATCTTTTTGGAATGGAAATCGATTAAGTTTTCATTTATTAAACTTGTATCAAACGGTAAAAAATATTTTCATTTGCGATTTTTTTTGTTACCATGTAAAAGTAAAAAGGTCAGTTAAACTAAAATATGTCATTTAATACTTTTAAATATATTTTATTAAGTAAATTAATACCTTTTTCTGTACAACAAAGAAAGAGAATTACAGCGTTTAGATTACGTGTATTCTCATCTTATTATTAATTATAAAAGAATACGGTGATACAAAACAAAATTTTGCGCGGTAATGTAGTTGAGCTGCAAGTACTGTGTATCCACGCTGTGTCTCGTCTCTCATTAAGCGCCGGAAATTTAAATTTATATGTACTTGGCCGAAATACGACCGTGTCTCTTAATTATAATTTAAATAAAGTGACGCATGACGATTTTCAAGAGTATAACTAAACCTTATTAATGCTTTCTAAAACGTTCCCATCTTGTGGAAAAAAGGTTGTAATTATTTATTTTTAAAGGGAATCCAAACCCTTGTTTTTACATCATTTTTAATTCTATTTTTGTGTTTATTCACATTTTTTATACGGGTTATTTATAATAATTATATCTTTATTTTTAATTAAAATTAAATATTTATTTTCGTTTTTTAGTAACTTTTCCTCGTTTATATTTCTTATAATTGCTTAATTTCTAAATTATTAATTTATTTTATTAACATTAATTTCTTTTATTATTGTCTTCAAGTTTTTTAATGTAGTGTACTATTTTTTTCAAAAAATATATATGTAAAATTAATGCCATTAAATATAAAAATATTTTTTGATACTTAATCTTATTTAATATTAACTACTTAGTTTTGAATTATAATAACATAAAATATCCTAAAAAAAAATGTAACGTTCTATAATCTATTTACTCATAATACAATTATTTATTCCGATAAATTATTCGAATTAAAAGTTCCATATTATATGTACTATTACTTAAAGACTATTTTCACGCGTTGTAAATATTAATGTATCGTATTTTCTTTCTCGTTACACGTTAGCATAATTATTTAAAGTTATGCAAAGTTAGGGATAGTTTGCACAGTAATGCATAGTTTTGTAAGTTTGAATTTGCATGTAAACATAACGACAATGACTGATTCTGAATTACACGAGATTATCATTAGCAATGATTTTATAAATAACAGTGTTTTGCAATATACATTTTTGGTAAATATACGAACAATATAGCACATACTAAGAGAAGTATGGATAGTTAAAATAACCATCTTTACATAGTTAAAATAAAAATAGTCATGATAACCATAATAGTGGTCGTTAATAACCATTTTCATGGTTACAGTGTCTATTTTGCATGGTATCTATAACCATTTTTGTATAGTGAAAAGTTAAAATAACCATTAAATATGGTTACATTAACTATTTTCTTGACGAGAATGCCATTTGAAATTTTGAAGTCGAAGTCGAATGAAGTAGTTTACGAATTTAATTTATTTCATTGTGACAGATTTTGTTTTGTATAATCGAATATGTAAGCAATCATACCTTCATTTATTTATTTTTTAACATATTTTTGTAATTAAATATATATCTCTAAGCAAATAATAAAAAGGAAATTCTATACGCAGTTACATCGTAAAATAACATGTGCCACGTTATACGTTAATATATTCATAAAAATACGTTTATATTTAAAATAATGTCGTGTAGGAAAATAATTAAACTTTCTCACACCTTTTTCGTTTGATTTTATATAATTTATAAATGTTTACAATAATTTATTTTGCTCACAAATCGATCGTTTAACTAATTTATCGCGGAACTCACTCGCATTACTTTTATTCGTATTGGTGTATTAAAACACCCTCGCATACCGAATTTATCTGGTACTCGAAGGTACCACGTATAATAAATTCGGATTAGTGTATTTTATACACTAATATGATTTATACGAATGCCGAATTTATCTGGTACTCGAAAGTACCACGTCTAATAAATTCAGCTTAGTGTAGTTTATGATAGATTGAGGGACCCATAGGAACAATAATAACAATTTTTGGGACTTATTATAATTTGTGACATTTATTTATTGCTAACGTTTCGTTCTTTTTGCAAGAACCTCATCAGGGTTACATTCAAATAAAATAAATAATTATTCTCTCATCTAATTAGTGTAGTTTGTACACTAATATGTTTTTATACGCGTCACCGTTTTCGCCCGGTGTAAGTACCTCGCAATCTTTAACGAAAACGGCCGGTTCGAGCTCTTACCGATAAGTGTCGTCGGAACTCGTGTGTTCCGACGTCTTTGCAACAAAGTACAAAGAATGCCCTAGTGGCAGGGTATTTTGAATATATGATATTTGACACTCATTTCCCGTCTTATTGCGCCAGATCGTATATTAACTGGTGACGGAAAATGAGTCTACAGTCAAAGTCATGTGGCGTGGTCTTTTGTAAGATGTTTTTATGTATGAAAGTAATACGATTGAGCCATTCGATTCATTGCGAGGAGGCCCAATTGTGTTTATATTGCTTAAATTTCATAATGATTATTCTACTTTAAAAACTCGTAAATTAATAGTAAATTAATTTTATATTTTCTACGAAACATAGTACAATGGCCCTGCAGGGCTGAGTGCTCAGGGCAAGTGATGCCCAGCTAAAGTTTTATTGTTATTATTATACATATAATATTTTTTTCATTGAAAAATAATAAAATTATATATAAATTAATATAAAAAATCATCAACAAATAATACAAAAGTAATGAAAATAATAACTAATAAAACAAATTTGCAGAAAACTTAACACACTATTTTGCAATGAAAAATCTATTTTAACAATTCTTAAACGCTATTTTTTTATCCAGAGTACGAAATATCACTAACACATCATCCTCGCATATCCGCATATACAAAAGATATTCAGAAATGTCTTTTACAATATTGCTACTATTTCTACATAGTAACATATTATTTTTTTGTACACACCATACTCTAATAGTAAATTTTGCATTTTCTTCCACAAACAATTTATATATAACATTAAAATACTTTGGACATGCACGCCATGATAAATATAAATTTACGTTTTTATAATATGAAATTAATACTTGCAGTATCGATGTGCCAATACATTTAACATTTTACAACCCATTATAACTAATCTTTCCCCATCAACAAG
>JABFPK010000949.1:0-13158 GCA_022817445.1 Habroteleia sp. ZL-2020
GTTAAATTTGAGCGCAAAACTAACAGCGATGATCGAAGTTGATACAAAAATTATTGTTACCACTAGCATTCGTTTTTCTCGGTAATGGAATAATTAATTAATGTCGCTATCGTTATATATAATGTGATAAATTGACGGTTTGACACGTTTCTTTTTCTTTTTTTACATTATATTTTTGATCGAATTTGTTTTATGCTTTTATTATGATCACGAAGAAGTAAATATCTTACGTTAAATAAATTTTCGTTGTTACAGTCGTTGTTATGTTATTTTTACCGGGCACTTTGTATTTAAATATGGAAGGATACAAAGTGTATACCTGAGACGAAACCTTTTCCTTTTATACATATTTTTCTCAGCATTATGTAATGCTATTTCTTTTTACGTTAATAAATTTTTAGGTTGCTAAAATTTAAATGTTTATATAATGAAACAATGTTGTAAAATTAACTAAAGTTAACAAATTTAAAAATGTAAAATTTAAAATATTAAATATTATTTAACCTGAATTAAAATGATATTAAAATTATTTAACCTGAAGATATTAAACAAGTTTGGAATAAATGCTTAAATAAATAATTTAAGAATTGAGGAATTTGAAAAATTTGAATATTTTAACTATACTAGATTTTATCATTTCTTATACTTATTCTAGAACTTAGTAAACGTGAGTATTCAGAAGCGTTTATTAGTATATAGATATACTTAATCAATTGTAAGTTTGTAAGGTAATTTTGATTGGAGGATATCTTATTTTTGTAAGGAAAGTGGAAAGATCATAGAAATGATTACTTTTCGAAAAAGTATGGACAAATATTTCTTAGGATTATTGAGGTATTGTACTTAGACACCTTTTCTTACTAAATTTTATTTTTCTTGTGACTCTCTCTCAGTTCAATACTAGACAATATTAAAGCGCTAAATACATCATCAATCACGTTTCAACGTTTAAAAATAAAATATCTACAATTGTATCGTTTAAATTCATATGTTTTCAGAATCAATGTTTTTGTGCGATAGAAAAATATGTTGTTCAAGTTCGTAAATCATCTAATCCACTAATCTAATCCAAAGTTAAACTATACATTACTATACATACGTTAAATTATACATGTTTGAAGACATTAAGGTGACACGCAGGGGCGTACACTCTAAAGGCGCTAAGAGTAATTAATTTTTATATCGTTTTTATGCTCGCTGTTAAAAGAAAGTAACCCAATTTCACATTGAAATTAATAATTTATCAAACGAAAGAATTTTTAAAAATAATTGTCCAATTTCAATTATTATTAATAGTATTTTTAATATCAGAGGTATAACGTTTACAATTACGCAAAAGTACGATCAATTCACGCGAAAGATAATTTTCAATGTTATACCTTTAATATAAACAATATTTATTTTCACCAGTGAACAATGAATGCCGTATCTCACAAATTTTTAGCTGTATAACACCTCATGTTAAACATGAGTGTAGAGCATGTGTGAACATATAAAAACATACACAAGCATATGAAAATAATTATTCTTCTTAAAAATATGAATTTGTTTATGATTTTGTAAGTATTTATATCTCTCTACATTTATATTGGTGTAAGACAAAAATATGAATGGTCAATATCCAGGCTTTAAGACAACACGTGTGCTTGGCAACGTTGTATTTCTTTTCATATTTAGACAGTAAAATATAAGAATCTTGACTATTTGCATCTGTCAAAAATCTTGAATATTAGGTTATGTTTTCATGTTTACTTACTACAATGTTGAACGATTCAAGGTTATTAAAACATGCAGGAAAGTAAATATGAAATTAAAAAAAAACATTAAAAACGAAAAAATTCAATCATAATAAAAATTATTGCATTTCATTTTTTTATTGTTTCCGTTTCTTAGTTGCTCCGAACTCTCTGTCTGTCTCTTTCTTTCTCTTTCACTCCTACTTATATCAATGTACACTATAAAAACAATTATCTATATATTTAAGCTTATAATCAAAGTATAATATATAATAAAACGTTATATATACGGAAATATGTTAATTTATTTTTGCTATTTAAAAATGTTTTATTTAAAGAAATAAATAATATATATATATATATTTATTTGTTAATTCTTTCATTTAGATATACTGCTCTGACGTTTTGATAAAAAAATCGAAATATTTCGTCAAATTTAATTAATTAATTGTTTACATTTGTGTGTTCTTATAACCTTTATAGAAACCTAATTTGATATACACTTGGATAATTTGGGTGAAGTTTTATAAAAGCAAATTTTGAATTAATTTCTCAGAAGTCATTTAAATTTCATTGTTATATTTTGTTTATATAATGCGTACAAACTTTAGACACAATTAGTATACAAAATCGTTATATAGTACCTCAGTAAATCTGCTGGCAGGTAAATTTGTTTGTTTTCAAATCATTTTGTTTTAAATTTTAAATCATTCATTAAATAGCACAAAAATATAATAATAGGAAATAATTTATAATATTTAATAATTTATGTTAATAAATTTCCTTAAATTGATTTTTTGTATGATTTAATATTTCATGAATATTTCATCAGTATTTACAATAATCTTTAAAGATATGTAGTTAAAATTTATATTAAATTTAACTTCCGTTTTGATTATACATGGAATGTTACGTAAATAATTAATACATTATTTAATTTAATTCAATTTACTTTAATTATGTAATATAATGCAATGTGATATTGTAGAAATATCGTATATAAAATGAAATTATATTCTCTTAAATAATATATTAATCGATCCTAAATTCAATTTATTACTAAATTCGGAGAAATTGAAATAGTTTATGAATAATAATTTAATAATTTCATACGAAATATCTTTAATAAAAAAAGAGTAATTAGAAAAATGGAATATATATAACCTCGATTTTATCGTGATGGTTTTGTCCTTCTTATTTCATAAGAGTTGCATTGGTGTGACAAAGATAACACCAACTATAAAATCCGGATTCTATTGTTAGAATGAAACGTAGAATTTTAATGTGTTAAATGTCTTTCCAGTGAAGAAATGGAATATTTAACTGGCATATTAAATTAAATTTTTAATTGTTTTTCTAATTTTTATTGTAATTATATATGTATAATAATTACAATTTAAGTGTTATTGTGCTATTTATTTCTTTAATATAATAGCAATTTGATTGGTGTTTTCATATCGTTTAAAATGATATCGCAAAGAAGATTATCGCAAAATTAATAAACACATTTTTATTTTTATATTATACGTTTATTGTAAAAATTAATATAAAAATTATTTAATATTTTCATAACAAAAATATTGAAGATATAATACTTTTAACATGTTCATAACTTCAGAAATTCTGTATCTTAATATATTTGTTCCTTATCTCTTTTATCTTTATTTATAATAACACTTATTTTATTATTTCCAAAGATTGGATGAAGCACATTTTAATAGTACAAACTTGATAACACTTACAATTATTTTTTTAAATAATTTAAAAATATATTATCTATTTTTTGGGTTTAATAATTTTTCCGAAAGAAAGTGTTTTTTATTTTTTTATAATTTTAAATGAGGTAAGAATTAATGACTTAAGAAAAAATAATTTTATTCAGAACTTTTCAACTTTCCTTTATTATTTAATAATGTTAATAAATAAAGTTTAATTAGAAAAATATAAATTACATTAATAATAAAAGTAAAAATGAATCAAATGTAAAGTTTCCCTCTTTCTCTCTCGCTCTTTTGTATACAAAATTCTACTTGTATATGACATATAAAAGTTTGTATAGAAAAACTTTGATTTTATTGTACATGAATCACTATATATTTTAATAAACGAATATGGTCATAAATCCATACCATTAAACTTGAGTCATTATAATTTTGAAACATTACTTAAAATGATATAAAATACAACAATGCTAGTAAATCTCATAATTACTATAATATTTCAATAACTTTAAATAATTTTGCATTTAATTAATTTAATATATATTTTTCAACTTCAAAAATATTAAATTTCCATGTAATATCAACAACTAATTTTAATTATGTTTTCTCAAAGGAACAAAAAATCGTATACGTTTACTATGCATACTTTATATTTATTTATAACTTCCCTGAAAACATAATAATTATTTGAGCGAACTTTGCGCGAAGCGATATCCAGATATTTGTTAAAATTTTGGGAAAACTGGAATTTTTTAATGAAATTTTAATCAAACTTTCAATTTGTTCAAAATTTTAGCGAATACAAGCACTGCGGTGCGCAAAGTTTGATCAAATCATACATGTGTATTTTCAGGTAGAAAGAAGATAAATCATAGGTTGATTTAGTTTAAGCAAAGATCCGGATAAATGTTTCAGGTATAAAGATAATGTTTTATTGTATATTTACACTGGTAATTAGACATGATTTTGATATTATTGTTGAAATAAATACGATAATACCTCTTAAAAAGCCAATTTAGCATAAAGCACACTATAAATTCTGAAACCGCAAGCGTAACAGTCTGGTTATAATATTTGGATACTGCTGATAAATATGTTAGTATCTTTTATTACTTTGTACAAAAATCAATATGCTTCTGATATTTTTATGGTAATCCGTAACGAAATAATGAACTAATGGTAAATGAACGTCTGAATGAAGTCTGAAACTAATACAAATAGATACAAACACATTATGAATAATGCATACAAACATTTATGACATCATTTCTATACAATATGGTAATTGTAATACAAATTTTTGTCTTCGCCTATCCTTAAAATGGGAATATCTATAACTGATGGACAGCTTTGCCATTTGTGATTGGAAAAACTATACTATAAATTAATAAAAAGAAAAATTGTAATGAAGGAGCAACGACTGATAAATTAATTGCAAGTAAATGGAAAATTTGAAGAATATTCTGTTAATAGTTAAAAAAATTGTTGTTGTTTTATTCCTACAAACTAGACTAATAAAAATCTTCTTTGTCAGAACAAGATTGTTAATTTACCAAACTGCCGATTATAAGATATAATGATTCATTTCGGGAGAATGTAAAATTAACTTCTTTACATTACGATCATTATTTTCGGTACAAAATATTTTTCATTTTATAAAACCACGTTATCGGAATAATGGAATTAATTATCGATTTGGACAGTCTAATATTGTACTATTAAACTTATAGGCTACTGAATTATCTTCAGTTATTTTCTTTATGTTAAATTTAAATAAACGAGGTTCACCTTTATTTTCACCTACACATTATATTTTCCTATAGATATTTCATTTTTTTATTTAGGCGATTGTTTCAAATTGTTTTATGTATATTTTCTATTATTTATGAAAATAATTTGTATATTAATATTAATTCATCAAACGTGAATTATTTAATCAATAATCAATTAATAAATAAATTAAACAGAAAATTATCTGAAAACAATAAAATTAAAAATCATATTACATAAATTATTAAAACAAATAAAGAAAAAATATTACTTGAATAAGTATCCTATTACATGGTTTGAAATTCTTGAATAAAATATTTTCGACATTTCGCATTGTGATACATATTTCAGTTGTATTTCGTAATTAATAGACATTTCTAATCCTATATAATAAATCTTTGTAAAGTCTTGTTACAGTCCATTTCAAATAAATATAATATTGTGTATAGTGTGAAAATTATTGTTTATATATACACTTAATAGATAATTTCCTTTTACTAATATAGAATACGGTAAACATGATATGTTTAAATTAAATCTAAAATGATACGGAATATTTAAGTAGAAATTATTTCAGTTTTCTTAATAACAGAATTCAATGAAGTAAATTCAATGAAGTAAATTCAATGAGCCAGATTTTATTTTGAAAAACATTTCTTTTCAAAATATGAAATTAATCAATCAACCTCTGTACTTTTGCAGGTATATTTGTTTATTTGTCGTGATTAATAAAAGCATCCTTGCAGGTACAGAGCTTCACTAATTTAAATTCTATATTTATATTTATAAGTTTTTATAATTGTATCCTTACAATATCGGGAAATTGTTTAGACAAAACAAAGTAAACAATTAGTTATAATAAGAATATTCGGATGATACACTGCAAGATATATAGGTAGTTAGAATAACCATCTTTATATAGTTAAAATAAAAATAGTCATGATCATAATAATGGTTGAATTAACTATTTTCATATGTTGAATTTCCAGTCTAATTATATTGAATGGTTATAATAATCATTCTATATTAAAGAAAATTATATTTCTATTAACAATGTATTTATAACCATGTCAGATGCAAAATTCACTATTCTAAAACACAACAGTAATAATTTTTTTCTCTGAGTGTAAGGAAATATGTTTTAGGTATAAAAAGAACTCAACTTGCAATCTATTTTATAATTTAACAAATCTTTCAACATGATAATCTTTTAATATTTAATACAAAAATATGTCAAATCACACTTCTCCAAATAAATTTCACATTGTTATTAATAATATACATTTTTGATTTTCAGGACCTAACGCGACAAGTTGAGTTGGGGGATTTCAAAGAGAGTGAAAAAAGGGACTACGCGCGAAGGTCGAGGAAAGATCTCCGGGAAGCACGCTGGTGTTATCGGTAGTGGTGCCTCGTTACCAGGACAACGGTGTCGTGAGGGTTTCTGGGGGTGCAGTTGGGTGTGATGTGGTGGAGCCCCCCGGAAGAGCGCGGGGGCCGGAGCTCTACGGAGGCGGCAGCAGGGTGGTCGTGAGGGCTCCGGATTCAAAACGCTCGCCCCGCGGCGGCGAGGCCGGGGCAGCGTCGGACGAGGAGGAAGCACAATGGCGTGAGTTCCGAGGACAAATACGGCGCACCGCCGTCGGCGTCAGCGGAAGTGGAGTCGAGCACCACCTGCTCGACTCGGAGGAGGACGACCTCGTGATGCCGAGGCATCCTCCTCCGCCGGGGGAACGCGACTATTTTCGCGATGACCGCGACCCCCGCGACTTCCGCGACTTCTGCGACGTGCGCGAGTCCCGCTTACGGGGACACCCGTCCAGGCATCTCTACCGGGACGACTACGACTACGACCCACACCCGCCACCTGCCACAACCTCCACTTCGCAAGCTAACAACCAGGTGGGTGGCATTGCCATTCTTGCATTCGTGCGGAGGAAGATGAATTGTACCGGATCACTTTGGTATTGCCAGCACACTGATTTAGATATGATGTCAAATTTCGCAGATTTCCTGATAGGAATTCAAATAGGATTGCAAAATTGGATAGAGAATGTTCTCCAATTTTAGTTACCTCATGAAACATTCATCAATATTCCAATTTCATTTTGGTGAAATTTCCGGATTTTTTTTATTTTGTTAGGAAAAAGTAAATTGTTTTGCAATTGTGCATTGATTGTTAATGGAGAAGAATTACGTTATGTTGCACTTTTAGTCAAATTTGTGGACACCTATAGTTTGAAAATAATTTCAAAAATAAAATTACTCTTTATTCGAGGTTTCACAAATTTGCTCATGGGATGAATTTAAATGAAAGAGATAAAAGTGATGGAAAATAGGTTAGACAATGTTCTTTAAATTCGCAAACTAGTTAAATATTCATTAGATATGCAAACTCTGATTTTAGTTTAGTTAGCAAAGTTCTTCATTTTATATGAGAGAAATTAAATTTTTCGGCAACTGTGTATTGACTATCATTATACAGTATAATTCTGATTGATAAGAAAACTCATTTAATCATTTAAAAATATCCTGTAAAACGCATTATCTCATTATAATAGGATGGCAAACAGCGTGAACAATCGTGTTTGCATAAAAAGTGCTTAGAGTCTGAAAGTAAATTTTGTTTTTTATTGCAATAATTACCAAATAAATTTTTCCATGGAAATTATCTAACACAGCTTGCAATCAAGTGGGATCAAAATAAATATTATTTTTCAGTATTAAAAAAGTAATATTATGCATCACATTTATGGAGAGGAACATATGCGCTGTGCTCTAGAATCGATGAGGTTAAATGGAAAGCATCATTAATCTTTATGGATGGTTCGGAAATTTATTTTTGTTCAATAAAGTAAGTAGGATTTTAATAAGTACCAATCGTAATTTATCCTCATTGGATAACGTATTTTATAGATATCTTTGAACCTCCTTGACATATTAGGGAATGCACGGATACAGTTGCTACAATGAAAGAGATTTAATTTTCTTTCAGAACAATAGGACCTAGTTATGCCTTACTGGGATTTCTAATAAGTTATATTCAGATAAAAGATTAGACCTTGACTTATGACATAATTAGATCGTATCAAGATTGCATTATTATTTTGATAAAAATGTGATCTATTCCCCATCAAGAAAATCTTGATATATTATAATTCGGTGTAAACTATCATTAAATGTAATAATTTTTAAGATACAAGATAACTGTCTGTATAAAATATACTAAAAGAACAAGTAAATACAATTCATCCTCGCCCGCGAACTTTGTGTAGGAACTTCTATTTGTTTTCATTTTAAGCATGATTTGAATTGTTTTATGTATGTTGTAGTCGAGGATAGATGGAGTTAAAAAATAAAAATGATAGTTTTATTTTTTTCTCACAAGAGTTGTGCGAATTTGACGAATAACAGCTGCTTCAAAATAAATAGCATCAAATCACTTTTAATTGCTCTTGTTTAAATGATGTATAAACTAAAAATATCACTCATTTTTAATTACTTATCTGATCGAATACACAAATTGATATTCGCATCCTTCTTTTTGGAGTATCGAAAGGGTTCGCACAACCTTTGTTTCAAAAAGCCAATACAAAAATTCAGGGAGATCGATCTCGTAAATTGATGTCTTACATAACCTAATCTAATTTGAAAAAGTTCTCCATTTCAGATAATAAAATTACAAAGCATTAAACCTTCCGTTTCATTACAAGTCGAGTTACTTTCCAATACAAAATTGATGAATATGTACCACGCTTGTACTACTTGACTCTGCATAATGGTAACTACTATCAAATGATGGATCTGAACTCTCCATTTAGATCGCGCATCCCAGATTGTTGAATTGGCTCTCCATTTTCCTCGACCAACCCAATAAAACACAGAGATATTAAACCGAACACTTCAAACAAAAGTCCATTATTTAATATAACGTTTGGCTACACGACTTCCTTAGTTGTGTTGATGTATTTTTAATGTTAGCAGACTTTTCACCAAACGATCGTAAGCAATCTGATCAGAAAAAGAGTAACAGAAAAATCAATTCTAAAATTAAACAGACTCGCTGTCGATGATAATAAAAGTGGGTCGTATAGTTTGGTGAAAAGTCGCACAAACCCTCTTGACCCATGATGATTTGGGGATGCTGCTTGAAGGTAGGGTAGGGTTCAAGACAAATTTGAAACATGCTCCTCTTTTTGTTACCCCATAAGCACATTTTTGGTTTTCTAGATCGTCCCGCGTAGAAAAAATAAGTCTGGCAAAAGTCTGGCCGAGTCTGGCTAAGTCTGACCGAGTCTGGCTCATGATCGAGTTCCAGACTTGAACGGTAGTCTGGCGATCCATAATCCTGCCAGACTACCAAAGTCTGGCATGCAATTTTTTAATAAACGTTAATAATAATATAATAATAACTTTGAATAAATAATAAATAATAATAAGTTTTATAGTCTGAAATGAATCTGGATAGCCAGGCTTCATTAGTCTGGCAAAAGTATGGGCAGCCAGACTTAGCCAGACTTCCGCCAGACTTATCCAGACTTTAACCAGATTTTCGCCAGACTTTCGCCACACTACTTTTTTCTACGCGAGGTATCTGTTAGATAATCGATGTTAGCTGAGCTTTCATTGTGTTGCGTTTATGTCAACTTCGATATCTCGTTGTTAGACTTAGGAGCGAATTTGATTACTTCGATTAGCAAACTCCACCATTTGGCATCGACTTTCATTGGACGGACGTCGTTAAAGTCGCGAGGTTTTTGTTAATTTTGACAGTTAAATCCAGTCATAAAGAATACGACGGGGAGACGCGTCTTTTGAGCTTGCCAATTACGTGGAAAAATTACAACCAATAAACCGGCCAATCGTCAAGGGCTTTACCTATTTGCAAAAATCGCGACATTAGCCACGCCAAACAATAAATGCCGGCAATAAAACGCCGTTAAAGAACCGACAATTGATCGCAAGAAATAAACATCTAAACGCTTGACGGTTTAAAACAATTACCGGAGGAAAAAAATTTCTTTCATTTAATCATTGAGTATTAATGATCTGCGATTATATTGCAACTACATTTGATTAAAACACTATTTGAAGTCTTTCTTACGGCTCATTAACGCGGCTCTTTTATTAATCTATTTAATTTGAGCTACAGAGATAACGTTCGTTGTAGCAGCGTTGACTGATCTAATCGTTTGCGCGATTAAAAAACGGATTCTGATTGAAAAGTGTTTGAGAATCGTCGTAGAGTGCTCGTGCACTTGGCATTTCAATTGATAATGACGAAACCAGCGTGACTCAAAACCAAATTCAATTAACGGCGGAAGGTTCGTCTTATCAAAAAGGGGGAGAATCGGGTGACTATATCAGTGAACTGACCTAGTTAACGTTTACGTAAGAATATCGAAAAATGGTAACTTGATAGAGCGGAGTCATTGGAGTTTAATTGCATTAAGCGACGAAAACATTGTGCAATTATTATCGAATGATTCGGCGGGGACGAAGAAAGCGAAGGAAAAATTTTTGCGCTGAGGAAGAAAAAGGAGTAATAAGAAATCAAGTGTGAATAACACTTTGCCTTTGAGTGGATGAGGGTTAAAAATAGAAGTCAATCAACGCGAAATTGCAACCTCTAACGGCCGAGTTATTCCACGAACACCCGACTTGTCTGCGATCTTCGTTTTCGTGTTGCGTATCTTTCACGAAATACGGAGAGGCAAACACCGTTAGGTAAATCAATCGACTGGTTCAGGACCTAACCACTTTTTAACATCTTTTCAGGGTATACCTATTGTGTTGTATAATTTAGAACAGAAAATGGCTTGCGTTTGTTTCTCAAAATAAATGTATCTCTTGGAGAACAAATGGCCTTGAGAATGACTTTTGAGGATTGTTAGTAGATTATTGTACGGTAGAAAAAAAATAATGGGAAATAGAATTTTCTTTGACATTTTTTTTCAAAAAGTACTAGGCTTGGAGGAGTGAATCTCTTATGTTATGAATTAAAGCAAATTGAATAAAGTTTATAATTTCTGTCGTAAAGATATTTTATAACAGAGGGTTGGGAGAGTAAAGATAAGATAATTTAAATTTAGTAGGCAGTATGCTTAGTGTGGTTATAATAACGTTCGTGGGTTTTATTTATTTGTTTAACTCTTTAGTTTAATTTAAATTTGGTTTTAATTCAAGTGACAAATATACGTAAATCACAATAAAACATTAATTTCACATTAATATCATTATCATAAATTTTATGATGAATTTTTTTACCATAGCTAAATTAAACATTTCAACTATTATAGTCTCAACTATTAAAAACTTTGTCATATCAATTTAAAGCAAAATTTAAATTATATAAAATGTCGATATCGTATTTCAAATTTTTGAATTTACATAGAAATACCTAATTAAAGTAGTTATTCAATAATATTTAATATTTTATTATATATTAATAAAAAGTGCAATAATGCTTGTTCTTTTTATATAATACTCTATATTTGCTTTAACTGAAACTATTTTTTGGTTTGAATATATATACGCGCATATATTAAATTCGTCGTATGTAAATCATTTTATATAGTTTCACCTAGTTAGGGCCAATGATACTTGTTTATTAGTTCCATTAATGCTTATCTGTAAAGGAAATGAATTTGTATGAAAAAGATAACTATAGTTGAATAGCATAATTCGTACGATATGAATGAGAAATGTCTGTATTAAACATACGTACACCAATGAGATATATATATATATATTTATTATGTATATTTAATATGTATAAATATAGAAAATATATATACATATATTTGATAATATTTAAAGTTAATGAATTCTGGTTCTATTATTAATAAGGCATAATTTTTAGACTTTTAGAATCAGTTTTAGTAATAAATTATTTACATATTATTTTACACCTTTTAAGAATAAAGGGATATAATAACTTATATAATTATAATATGATAATTCAGCATCTTCTTATAAAAGGAGATATCACGAATAATTATTACCGAAATATGGGATACCTCAATCAAAGTTCACCAATTTTAGGTGCCCAGATTTCAGGTTTTTGGAATACAAACTGAGCGTAGGTACATAAATAAGTTTCTGAGTATTCCTTCATCTAATACATTCTTCATGCATTTGAACTGAATTTGAAAAAATTTTCAAATCTCCAAGAAAATAATATCAAAAAATGAGAAATTTTCAAACAGAAAAACTGTAATTGTGCTAATATAATATAATATAATATGCTAATCATTTAATCTTTATCTAATGAAACCTATCTAGTAATCTTCAATTACTTTTAAATAATTTTAAATATTAATATTATTAATAAAGTATAAAAATAAAATCATAAATTTTTGATATTATTGTTCCACGATCATGTCTTCATTTCCTGGAAAAATTTAAATATAGCTACAGTAAATCTTGCAACTCTTTTTTTTAAATTTATATTTAACAGTAATTTTATGATTAGGCAATTTTTTATTTTCAGTTCAATTATTTTTAGAAAATTATATAAAATTGTATATCTTTAACACATATGTATACTGAAGCGATTTAGTCATAATAACAATCCAACTTATATTTTTTATCAGATATATTTCCAAATCAGAAGTTTTATATTTAAAAAATAATAATAAGTTAATGCAAAAATTATTTAAAATTTTTAAATTATATTGGAATTTCAATTAAAAACATAATTTTTCGTGGCATTTGAAATATTTTATTTATTTTAATTTTTAAATAAATTTAAAATTTTTTAAAAACGCTGTAAATTTTTAATTTTAAGGTAAATAAAAATAAAAATGTTGCAAAACTGTAATAAAAAACATGTCTGACATCCTTTTATTTTATACTTTTTTCATAAACTCAATTTAAATGAATTTCAGAATGATTAAAGTTATTAAAAAGAAAAAGAAAATGCTGTTGAG
>JABFPK010000951.1:0-13156 GCA_022817445.1 Habroteleia sp. ZL-2020
TCTGAAATCGGACTATTCAATCAAAATACCGAGAGACTGAAAAGACAAAAATTGTTAATAAAACTTTCCCATCGTATTTACAATTTGAAGACTCCACCCATTCGACTTTCCTCCAATTTTTGGAAATATGTTTTGTCATTTTTGAAACTTTTTTTCTTTTCATAGTACATTAAGAATTCTGCCACCCGAGAATAACAGTCCTTGAACATTCGACTGGTCTTAGTAAGTCATTTTAAGTAATAGAACTTTGTCACGCTCAAATTCTTATGTAACTCATTTTGGCTATGGAATAAATTCGCCCAAATTTTGTTTAAATTGTAAAATGATAAAGTTTGAATTGGATGGATGAGATCCAAGGAAAATTGTTATTGACTGAGTGTGTATAGGTACACGAAATCGCAGCATCATTTTTGAAACCAGAGCAATTGGAAAGAGCGATATTGACCATGATCATGCATACGACTTACTAATTGTGGAGTTTCTCGGGCTACGCGTTTAAGCGCCTTGGCGTAATTCGGTAGGTTCGTGCTCGGCACTTGTACCTTTTTTTCACATTATTATCTCTTAAATAACCACGCTGTATTGTATTTAATATTCAATTTTGTTTAACTTAAATTTATATGTTTGTTTTATTTGTCCACATTTTTTTGTAAAATTGTAACTTAATTTATTTATATTTACTTAGTTACAGAATGTTGCTGACCATGATTATGCGTATATTAAAATTATTGATTATATTTTTAATATTAAAATGAAATATTGCAATATATATATAAATTGTTATTTGCTTGTCCTGCGATTCGTAATTTGGTTCAATCAGATGTGGGTTAAATGTGTGAATATATTACTCCATTGGTCGAGAATGTGATATTATGGAATTTCACTGGGCCCTCCAATTTGGCAAAACTTGATTTCTCTCTTTCAAATATTTAATAAACGCCCATAAGGCGAAGTCTTTATTACACATACAAAATTGATAACAAAAGATATTTTGTTATCATTCAGATGAATTCTATTTTTTTGTTTTAACTTCAAACCTCTTTTAGATGTGAGAAAGAGAGATATGATGCTGTCTGTATAATTTTCCGAGTGTTTAACTTTTTTATATACGTAAATTAATATGCGAGCACGTTTATTTTCATATTTATTCGCCTTTATGATAGTAATAAATTAAATTCCTATAAGTTTGATTCGTTTTATATTATTGACATTTTTATATGATTTTTTTAATTTTTAACAAGCTTCATATATTTAAAATTATGGGGTAATTATCGCAAAAGTGTTATAAATTGTTTAGCATGGAACGTACATCATATAAATTCAATAAAAAAATGTATACGCAAATATTTTTAATGTACTGAATCATTAAAATTGTTGTACATTTTTAAATAAAATTTTCATTCTAGTCGATTAAATGTAGAATAAAGTTTAATTGTAATGTTTGGCACACAAGTGACATTTATTAAATGAAATATTATAAAAATACATAAAAACACATACATTAATATACGCATAACTTATTTTACATTTCATTTCAAAGTTGTTGGAATGTTTAATAGAACATGGTCCAATATGTTATTGCTATTAAAAGAAGAGTTTCTCACTTGATACATCAAATGCAAATGAACGGATAATGTACTACGTAGACTGTCCTAGAGAAGGTCCAACGTAGGAGTTGGATGGATTCGAATGAAATTTAAGGAATGCTATGGAATTTAATAAAGATAATAATGACTCGTTATCCAAAAGGCCACGCGACTTCATGCACATAGTGTGCAGAAATTGTGACTTTTATGCATGGCGTTATATCCTTAAGTCAAGGCTCGTCAATGGGTCATATTGCGGAGAAATTTATTGATCCAAACTTTCTCCGACGACCTTGCTCATTTTACGCTGTAATAAGCATTCCGTGCTTACTACTCTTACGTCAACGTTTCGTGAATGTCTTCATAAGAATTTTGCATTTGGCTTTTGCAAAAATAACCATATGTACTTTCCGACGTCTCGCGCCAATCACCGGTAGATTTAAATAGATTTTTTCAAAAAAAGTTGTTGGACAAATCGATTCAAACTCAATTGCTTCATCTAATATAAAAAGTGTTAAAAACACAAATAATCGTTATATATTGTTTCGAAATTGGCAATTGTGCTGAACTAGAATGTGAAAAACGCGTGATTGTAACGAGGCGAAGGCTTCTGGACAAATTTTTTTTTTGATGTTACATGCAGTGGTATAGTGATAGTGATTTGTTATGATAACTTGAAATCTTATGTTACGAATTGTATAATCACATTTTGTAGAAATAAAAGAAACTTCGGAGCAAAAACATGCATTTCATTTGAAGATACTTTTGGAAAAATGACACAAATAATGTCTTAAAATAAGACACTTGTTTTACATAATTTTTTATAATATTAGAATGCAATTATGTACCATTTGTATAATGTAATATAATTTGGTATTATTTTAATAATAACACTAATGCTTTGCTGTTAAACATACATTGTTTAATTTATTTAATTTAAAATATTATTTAATATATTTTAAGAATTTCGAAAAAAATCATTTTCTCACGAAATTAACATTTTTCTACATTATTGAATTGAGTTTTAATTATGTATTGCAAACTATTAATAAAAATCAATATATTTGATTATAATTAATAATTTAATCACTGTAATTATATTGATAAATAAAACGTTTAATTATATTATTTAAGTTTCGAAATACAAAAAAATATTGGGACATTGGACAACGTCATATTTTATATAAGTTTTTCTCAGTTTATATAGAGAAAGTGTAATATTTTGAACATATATATTTCGAGTCGCGATAATATATAATATTAAAAATATACATAATCGCTGATGATTACAGTTCATTCAATGCACCTTTAGATGTTTACTTTGACTATACAAATCAGTTCTAGCTGCAAAATTGTTGCGAGCTATATCCTTTACACGTTAATAACGATTCAATAAGAACTTTCAAATATTTATCCCGTTAATATGAAATATTGAGCCGCGTTTTACATAGCATAAATAAACATAAATTAACATCAACTTATTTCAAAAAATTCTAAGTAGAATGTAAATAATGAAAAAAATCAGAAATTATAATGTTTGCGCATTACTCGAATCTAAAAAAAATCATTTTTCGACAAAAAAATTTTGTCTGTAATTGAGAAATTTAAATGTAGGTAATAATTTTAAAAGGTTGAACGAAAAAGCAAGAAAAAACGATGCTCTTTTCCTGGCGCCAATCTCAACGATTCGTTTCTTAAGTAATCATATATCTCCGTTTGAAATTGTTCGATGTCATAATCCGACTTTTCTCAATCTTTTAGTCAATCACTCCTTTGCATATATTATATGACGAATTGCTCCCTACGCGTCCGTTGCCAACCCAATCGCATTTTTTTGAATAATGTAAAAACGTTCCGCAGAGTTGCACCTATGACTCAATTCGACTTATAGTTTTATCACCGGTCTCAGTTCAAATCGCATGCATTCCTTTATGAATCACGTTTTCGAGACCCTTAAACGACAAATGATTTATTGCTATTGTTACGTCTCGTCGACGAATGCAATAAGTTGAAGTTTGGGCGCGGAGCAAAAAGTTTCGTTAACGTAACAGATCCTTTAAGCGTTGACCGAGTTAAGAGGCAGTCATTGAATGGGCGACCTTTATTTTATGATCTTTGATTTCTGAAACAAATTCCAGTTATTTGATATCGCGCATAAATATTATTCTCTACACACAAGTCCAGGTCAATCAGTTTAAAAGCACTGACGGGTACTAATGTCGCATATTATGCCACACTAATCCATTCAAAATGTAATGCCGGTTATCTGTTGAAAGGATCGTGAAATTATTCATCCTTTTGCAACGCAAAGTTGAAGGTTGAAGCGTTGAAACTAGAGCATCAAGATCCACACAAAAATGTATCATCGTGTCAAAGAGTACGAGTTTTCGCTAGAGAGAAACGCGTTATATAATTGCATCATGGCGAGACGTTACACATTTGACTCCGATGTCACCGATTTGTTATTTTTGACTCGGTGTTGAAGAGATTGTGAAATTGGCGCCGCTAAATTCCACATTAAGGCGGGCACGTTTTCTTCCGATTTTGCACCACCTTGAAACCACCTGTTGGTTAAAGTTGCTCCCATTCAAATCATCTACGCGCATATAAATTTTGAAATTAATAACGTCAAGTGTGCCTTTTTTCTTGTTTCATACGAGAGAATATCGTTATTGAGCAACGGCTGAAAAATTATTTCAGAGAAAGTAACAGCACTGATATTGCTATATTGATTTGCAACGTTGCCCAAAAGGAAACTTATTTCGCACTTTCACAGTATGATTTTTTTAACCAGCGAAAAACTGACGGTATGATTAAGATTGCTTGTTTGAAGACAAAAAAGTGAATTTCTGATGAAATGTCTCATGGTTTGTTGTCCAGTTTTCAGTGTTATGATTGATCAGCGTAGAAAGTTTGTCGGCCAATTTCATAATTTCTTAGATTGAAACGATTGATACAGAGGAGATATGAATTCGGGTGTCTATCTTGAAACAGGTGTTGATATATTAACCAAAAGGCTTTTAAAGATTTACTGAAAACATTTCTATGTGAATCCAATGCTTGACTTCTGCTTTTTAATTAGGTAATACATATTACTCATTTTGAATGCAATTAATTTTTTACGTGTTTGTTATGCGTATTGATTGTTTTCTGAATTTGTTTATAAAATGAGCAATGCTTTTTATTTATACATATATACATATGTGAAAGTTTTTTTATAGCGGAAACACTGAAACCAAATGTCTTAGTTGGTAAAGTTTTTGTTTCTGAAATGAAATTGTTTGCTCTGAAATTATTCATTTTGTGTAGTAAGTCTAATTAACTTTAAATAAATTTGTGACATTTTCTGAATATTTAATGAACATGTTTACTATATATTACTTTTCTTTAGGCTTTTTCTAGTATATTGACGACGTTTTTATAACGGAAACAAACTTTTCGGAACGACATTTCATTGAACGTATTTATAAAGTTGTACACATTATAAATATTGAAATTGATGTGTCTTTTGCTTGGAAAACTTTTTGTTAAACAAGGAAGATTAAGTTGTGACCGATGATCCGAAGGTTGGCATGTTAAATGGATCAATATTGCTGAATCATAGTTCATCTTCTATATCGATCGGGGAATAAATCAAATTGAACTAGAAAGTGAAATTTACTCTGTTTTTTTGTTTAGATTGTAAAAATGATGATATGTCTTTGACAGCATTGTGTGTTACAATACAGCGGTAGGAAGTACAAGCTTTTAACCTCGAGAATAGAGAGTCGTGTATTAGATTATCTTGCGTATTTTCAATGTCTCTGAAAAATTTCCGCGATAGTTAAGAAGACTGATATATTTTCTAAAGAATCCACGTATATTTAATAATAAAAGTTTTTGTAAAAAATCAAATTTTTTTAATCAAACTGCCCGAATAAAATAGCGATTAAAATTATATTGAAAAAATTAAATAATCATAATTAATTAATGCATTACTACACAAAATTACATAATATAATCTTTTTCTGTTTTACATATATTTTTTCATTCAATTAATATGTTCATGTGGTATATGCAAAAAGCCATATTTAAAAGTTGAATATATTTTCAACATTTTTTAGACTTTTCAAGACAAATTATAAATTCTATTAAACGATATGTGGGATACAAATATTAATAATATTAATAGAAGTTGTACCGATTTTTACCATATTCCCTGATACAATTTCTAGTTTGTTCTCAATTGTTCAAAATTTTAGAAAATTTAGAAACCGACGCTTTAGCATAATGGTGAAGACGTCCCTTGGTAAACGTAAAGGCGTCGGTTCTATTCTCGCCTGAGGCGGCGAGAATAGAGTAGAAGTATGATCGTTTTTCAATGTAAAATTTGAACATTTATACACCACGCATCTCGAGGTGGGTTTTCTCAAAAAAGTTTTTCCCTATCTCACAAGCTTTAGCTTGGGCAAATGCGAGATGTTATAATTTCTCTATAACTCTCTTAATAATTGTGAACGTGATATAATAAAATTAATAATAAAATGACGCGAAGTTCATAAAGTCAAAGAAAAGAAATATAATAAACTTTTAAATATTATTTTCAATCAAAAGATTATTTTCTTAATTAAAAAAATGCTATTTTTAGATACAACATTAATTTTTGGTTCAGTGTAGTCTTCTTAAAAGATGTTTTTGAAATTGAAAGTTTAGTATTTATATATACATATGGAGGATATTATTTACAAGATATTCTTCACGAAAATCCCCGGGATATTTTATTTCGTAACATTCTTGTTTTTTAAATGCAACAATTACTTTAAGTTTAACTGAAAGAACACGAACAACCCTCACGGAATTTTTCTTTCGTCTTTAATTACAGACGTCCCAGCATAATGATTAAATCTAAAATCAATAAGAGCATTTCAAAGTATCCGTTTTTCGTGTACGTTTAATTTCGTACAAAACTGACGCTTTAATTAAACGTTTCTTATTTATTCGACCGCCTGCAGCTATGTTTGGTGTAAACGCGCTTGATTGTGTATAAAGCAAAGTAAATTTTAGCAATAATGAGTCTGGTTAATTTGTTTCTTCTGTTCTCAAATCAGTAGCTTTCTTTGCCCGCTGATACAGAGTTGTCCTTGCGAAAGTTAGGTTCAATATTATCAGTGCAAAAGAATTTAAAAAAAAGATTTGGATATCAATGCAATTTCCAGTATTTAATCAAACTCAACAATTCAATTTATAAATGGGATTTTAGGATCCATAGGTATGCTCACCTTGATGCATCAACCTTCATCGACCGTTACTCATTATGGGTTTATTCCTCAGATCGAAGTATTATGCAACCTTTGAATTTTTGGACGATAGTCTAAAAAGTGGCCGCGTCCTCGAGTGCGAATATTTCTCTTATCTTTCTTGTTTAAGATATAATGCTTTAATTGTAGTATATTGTTTCAATTCATTCAGTAGAGAGTAGGCATAACTTTGCTTGTAAATATTGCGTAACTTGCATTATTTGGTCGATGAATTTGGTTTAATTGTCAAGAAACATTGATTTATTTTTTCGAGTAATGCAAATTTGTTTAATGGGTGAATAAGAATTGGCTGAAACATTTATCAATTCCATTGAATTTGCTTCGACAACATATAAGTTCCTTTACTAAAACAAACAATTAAATAATTCAGTTGTAGCAATTTAGTTATGTATTGAGAAATAATCAGATTTAATTAACAAATATGAAAAACTGTAGTTTTATACATAAATTAAGAAAGACTTTAGTTATTATACATGTATAATAATTATAATTATGTATAATAAATATGTATAATAATTCTTTTTATGTGTGTTTCCAGTTTCATGTAAATTATATATTTCGTTTATTTTATATTATACTAGTTTAATTCTTGTCCTCTCATATTTATATGTTGCTTACTCTTCAGATATTTTAGATACATACATTTATTAATCTACTTGCGTTTCTATATAATTAAATAACGTTTTATGTAAGTACTTTGATACTTCCTCCATTAATTAAGTTTATTAAATGTATCTCTTTAATGGTTATTTCAAGCAGTTCCTATAACTGATTTTTTAATTTTTTAATTCTAAAATTTAACTCCAAGTAGTTAGTATTAATTATTATTTATGTAAAAATCGATTCAGTTAATATTCAAACATTACTGGAGAACATTGGCTTAACATTTGGATAACAGTAGATAGGGATGAAGCATGACTTATTACATAGAGATAATATTATATAAATTACTATCTTAGTTGGTACAGTAAGGATATTCTTTAAACAATATAAAAAATGCTATTTTAGATAGTGCAATATCCATCCAAATACTGGGGGGGGGGTAACTAAGAAAAAAACATTTAAATTTCCCTACTCTAGATAGTAAGATTTTTATATTGGAAAATATATTCAAGCTATACCAATAAAGCTAGTAATTTGTAGAATTTCTTTTTAGTGTATTGCCAAAATAATTCAGTTGTTATTAATATTATCAAATATATTTTTATTAGTTAATGAATACAAAAATATAATTTTTAAAAAATTCATTTCAATTAATAGAGTTTTACACTAATAAACCTGACTAGATGCAATCGAACTTTTCAAGGTTAAATGAGATGAAATATGATTTCAGAAGGTCGAAAACAACGTCGAACTTGACCCGCTTAGTCTTTCGTTTTTTTTTAAGTAAACAAGCGATATCTTCATTTCTCTTGTTTTATAGCGAGAATCTGTCGAAATGCATGATCATATAGATCGTAAATGATGAACATAAAAGCCAAAGTCAAGGTCAAAGGACCAGTCTAAATTAACATTTTAACCTATGCCAAATTTTCAACGCCTTTAAACGAGAAGTTAAATATTAGCTTGAAGGGCCAACATGTGATGAAATTTATATGATTGTAGGAAATTAAATTTTGTTTTTAACAGAATTGAGAATAATTTAGTTTATAATATTAAAATGATGTTATGTCAATATATTTGTTCTACATTTTAGCATTGCAAATGCTCATATTTTATGCGCTTGTCACATAAAAACGTACATATATTATGAGTTGGAAATAAAAAAAAAGAGTAATAATTTGTTTCGTGTGTATGGGAAATAACATTTTTATTTATGTAATTAATTACTTAAGTTTTTGAACTTCCCTTTCACATAATAATATCATATTTAAAATAAAATATTGAACTAAATAAAACACACAATTTTATTACCCAATTGCTATTGAAACATAGTCATTATAATGACTAACTATTTGTACGAAAAAAAAATCTTAAGCTTTTAATAAACGCTTTACAGAGAATAATTTATGAGAATATTTTAATTAGAAAAACGTCTTTAGTTGCCATAAAGTCTAGGACTTGTAAAATGTCAATTCTGCGTTCCGGAAGAGCGCATACGAGGAAGATGCTGTAATTAAATGTCGAATTTTTCTTATATAGTGTGACATTCTCGTGGAATGTTCTTGGTATATACTGTTGTGTTTTAGGAAATTAATCTTCTGTCCATTTATGATTGAATGCATGCGTCGAGATGGCTAAGAGGAGAAAACTTTCCTCGCAAACGTCAACCATAAACAATTCAACGTAATAGATAAGTCCCGCCTTATATTTTTTGGTTAATGTATGTCGTAAAATTTGATTTACCAGATCAAAGTGTGCGTAATGCGAATTGTTAACGTAATCTGTTGTAATAGTCATAAAATTTTAACACGACTGAATATATTTTCGATGATGTCAGGGGAATTACTTAAAGTATATAAATATTTGATGATAATAAAATATGTCACAATATTAAGGCTTCAAAATTAGTGCTTAATTATTTCGAGCGACTGACCATAGTAAGTTGCTTAATTTTGTGCGCGTTATTTTTCCAGTTTGATTATTATAATCCAGTTTTTTCGAGACTGCATTCTTTAAGATTTACTTTTCTAGCACAACTAAAATACTTTGAAGTGTTTTTTCACTCGTTTCATGACTCCAAAGAATACCTTTATGTCTTTTCTTTTTCACTATTTAATGAGATTAATGTCTCGTATCATAATTTATGAGTCTGATCCCAAGACACTGGAAGATGTTCGAGTTTTTGATTTATAAATTTAAATTTTTAACACCGAATGAAAAAAATAAAAATATCTAACGGAAGATTTTTTTTTGTGTTATTTGACATGAAAATCGTTTAGTATAATATTCGATTTCAAATTGAAAACAAATTTCTAATTATAATTCTGAAAATAAAATTGCTATTAATAATACTACCATTTTTTCATTATCGGTCTTCATTTTAATATATACATTATAAGAATTTACTTTGAGAAACAGCTTTTTTTAAAAAGTGCCAATAATAGAATACATTTACGAGTGATTGGTAAACCGCATTGTCAGACAATATTAAACTGTTTGTCGTCTCAGTACGAGAAGACTGGCGTGTTTCGTGACGGTATGCTTCTTATTACGTGAATTAACTTGAATATGTCGTCCGTGAATGAACCCAGCGCACTATTGTGCATTACAAGCGGGCCCATTATACCTCATTTGTATCTTCAGCTGTTGCTAAGACTGATTTCCATTTCCTCGTCTAGACGCTTTCTCAACAAAGCAAAACTTGCAGAACTTCGTTCGTTCATCTTTAATTTTCTTTAATTTTTGTCAGTTATCGTGAATTATTTAATTTCACATAACTTCATCTCATTTAGTGGATTTGGATTGATTTTTGGGTATTTATTTTACTCCTATAATAGCCTTATTTCTCTCTACCGTGGAACAATGAATTAATTACAGAACTTAGTTAGCGATTTTAGCAAAGACTTTAATACGAACGCTTCTCTTTCCGGATACCTTTCACGCGTCAATCAAATACTATCGCCTCTTGTACACGCGTGTATCATGGTACATTGAACCTGATCGCATATTCATAATCGATCAAATGTAA
The DNA here is from genome assembly GCA_022817445.1 of Habroteleia sp. ZL-2020. Taxonomy (NCBI): domain Eukaryota; kingdom Metazoa; phylum Arthropoda; class Insecta; order Hymenoptera; family Scelionidae; genus Habroteleia; species Habroteleia sp. ZL-2020. Next base: position 10,515 of record JABFPK010000951.1, read on the forward strand.
GTCATGCATCTTTTACACCGTGTACTTGCATTTTAACATCCCAAGTTACAGTTGTTCCAGCGATTAAACGATTATCACTTGGACAATCGGTCGCTATTTTACAAGCTGTTCCACATTATTATCTTGCCGTCCATGAAACCGACGACAGGATTCCTCTTTGTCGCTATGAATCGGGTCGTGTCCAAGATGCATATCTTCTCGCAATACTTATTCTCGAAACATTCATTCTTTTCTTGACAATTATCTTACAATTTTGTTTTTACTAAGTTCCTGTCTATTATTTTTCAACATCCATTAACGTTTCGATGATTAATTAATTTTTTATTAGAATATATTGTCAATTAAAATTGAATTAAAACTAATGACGTGTGGAACATGAAATACGAAATAGCGTCTAGATGAATGACTTTGAATTCTTCACTTTCTCAATGACATTTTTAAATACACGCTCTTTGTTTTGTGCCGAAAAAACTTTCATTTTCAAAACTAAAAGTGGTAAAAAGGACGTTATCTTTTATGAATAGCAAAATTATAAAGATTCGACAGTCATCGCGTTTCTGCTCAAAGAAATAGCGTCTGCATTCACGCGTGACATCAGCCATCGTTGTATGCAAAGCGTGCACTTCAACGGTTTCAAACATTTTGCAAATATAACTTCAATGCGGAACTCGAGAGATTACGTCGCTCTTATGTCGAAGATTTATTGTAAAGATAGAGATTTTCGTCCCATTTGAACTGTACTTGTTTCGAAACAAACTTGAATACAAAGAGACATGTTTGCGGTTTTCGCAAGACTCGCATGACATTAGATGAACTTTAAATCCATTTAATGATTAAATGTAGTCTGATTGTTTGACGCTTTCGTAGTTTTGCTTTGTTATTTAAAATAATGTATTTTGAAGAAGAAAAAAATGCATGTCTCTTTTGTATCGTCAAATACGTATACGTGTTGTTTATTTTACAAACAACTTTTTTTGATAAATATTTACTTGATATAATTAAAATTGACAATTTCACTTTGACAATTTCAAAAAATAAGTGATTTTCGACTGACGGGCATTTTCGTAATTTACAACTTAAAGAAAATTGAAAAAGTCGTCTAGAGATATAAAACTCCTCTACAATTTTCCAGAATTTCTGGTAATTTGGCTTGATCTATTTCTTTGAAAACCGGGTTAAATGGAGGTGTTTCGAAATTAAAAAAAATTGAAAGATTGGAAGGCTCCACGGGATTTGCATCGAAAGATAAATTAAAACTGAATGTTAGCTCAGCCGTAAGATATTGGGCTATCACGTTAGTGGCAAGGGTTCTCAAGACCTGTACAAGGAAGATTTTTCTTTTTAGAAATTAATATACCAATTTAATAATTATATATTTTTAATTTTAATAAATATCCGTGGCACATCTAATGGGTTTGTCCAAATACCATGGGTCTCCCACAGGTGGTAGATCCTGTGGCATATGCATATGTGGCTAGAGCCATTGGACATTGTGGCAAACTCCATGTCAAAAATTCTTCCCATGGTCTCAGTCACGACTATTTTTTCCACGCGGGTATTTACATTTCTAAACCAAAATAATCTTTTATTAATATTTAATTATCGAGATATTTTTATATTTTACATATTTTAAATTATTTACGCTGGCAATCGTAGTCACTTTTCCTAATAAATAATAAGTAACTCACCTTAACCTAAATAACATACTTCGACTAATGAATGTGGAAAAACAACGAAAATAAAAAAGTTAAAATATGATTTGTTATATTTTACTATTTAAATGCATAATATGAAAATAGGCATTCTTCATTTCTATATAGGTCAGTCTTAAAACAGTTTATGCTGTAGAAATTTACTATTACGTATATATTAATTTATATTATTTTTTGCAATTATATGTGTATTTCACATGAATTTTTATCATTCTACCTCATATTTTGCATTAAAAAACAGCCTTTTCCATAAAGCACAGCTGCGTCACTCGCCTGAAGCGATAAGCAATTGACATCGCTACAAAATACAAATCTGTCGCCAAAATACTAATTCACGCAACTTTGATTTCTCTTTAATACTTGTCCAATACATAATATACTTGAAATGTTAGAATTACGAATATATATCTCTTCTAACAAAACCATTATATTTTATCAAACCATATATAATTATTCAAAAATCATAGCCGGTTTTATAGCGTCATAATTTGGTTATTATTATTTTCTTTATTAGAAGTTGAGAAAAATGAAAAATTGTTTTTTTTTTCATCATTTTTTTTAAATATTTTGCTTTATTTCCATCTAAATTCCTGTTTTATCATAAATGATAACTTTTAAAAAAGTGTATATTTCCAATTATTCATATTTTTTTTTCGTGTATAAATCACTTTTTCTTCTGATTTTTCTTCAGTCATAATTAATGTATGCACAAAAAAGGACGAGTTCTCTATTTAAAGTAAATATTGCTTAACGGAAGTCGCTTGCAAATAAGATGAGCTATTCGCTTTTTAATTTATACATTGATAGGCGACAAATCGCGATTTTGAATTACCGTAAATTTTGAGCGCGTCAATGCTGATTATCCTAATGTTTCCAGTGAAAGTAACTCGCAGGACATTGTCGTCGAGACTTATGTCTTTGGAGCGACAC
>JABFPK010000952.1:0-13150 GCA_022817445.1 Habroteleia sp. ZL-2020
ATTTATCTGTGTGTAGTGTCGCTGTTGGTGTATCTATAGTCTATAATGTACAATTAAACGGGGGATCGAATGAAGCGAGTGGTGCGCGTTTGCAAATGGCTTTTGGTCGAGAGAGAGTTAAGCGTTAATACAAAAGTATGTAACAGGTTCTCGTGGAAATCGAATGTTGCGAGTTCATGGCGATGATAAATACGACTTTTTATGACACATTTTTTACCATTGCCAAAAAAGTGAAAAATATATTCGTAAATCCAATCGTTCGATGGTCCGCAACTAATCAACTAAAATATGACAATCGCATAATTCTGTAATCGTAATAAAAAGCGACATAAATCTTTCCAACGTTGGATAACATTGTTTTTGAAATAATTACGAATAACCTCGGATCTAGATCAAATCGAGAAAATGGACTAATTGTGCAATCAGTATGAAAAAATTAATCTGACAACAGTCTGGAACAATGTCTGGAGGTCACTTACCACTCATTTTTCCGCAAAGCTCTTGACTGAAAAAATGTATAATTTTCAGAATGAAAAAAGAAACTGTTTTATAAATATTTCATGAATTTCTCAAATTGTTCATCATGCCACTAGTTCCATCACGCACAAAAAATATTAAATGTAAGAGACGTCTATTTTCACCCGAAGATTTCATTATTTAAGAAAATGAAATGTTTAAATTTCATTAAAATTGCATTATAGGAATAACTCTTCATTTCATTATTCCTCTTATTACATTATACTGATGTGTTTCCAGAAAAGTAGTGGATATTTTCATGCTTCATTCTGCATACTCTTATCAATATTTAGAATAAAATTAGATTTTGGAAATGTTTATGTTAAAAGAGACATATGTAAATCAAGAATAAGTACACGGAAGAAAAAGAAATGTTCTATTGAAAAAAGTATTTTGCCAAATATAATTTAAACATTGCTTACGTTTTTCATTATAGCATACAAACGATAACCTTTTTATATTGTTTTTTATTATTACTTCATCTATTTCTTACAACTTTTCGTTTTCAGTCGCAGTTAAAACAAATATTTGATTAATCTATATAAGAAGAAGACATAATAAATTACATGTTAAATTATCACAGTGCTATTAACATTAAATATAGAAACGTACGTATGGTTTATGAATTCGTCACTAAGAATGGCGCATCAAACACATAATGATCAACGAGTTGAAATGCTAATGTCTGCATTCAGTAAGGATTTTAAGCTGAATATGAAATAAATGCAAATAGTATTGTGCGCTAAAAATTAATTCGCAAATGAAACTTGATGTCGAATAATATTAATAATTCATTATATATTAGATGCGACGTAATTTTGGAAACCCGTTTAAGAAAATCAAAAGACAAAATGTTTACGGCAATCTTTAAGGCAATAATTAAAGAATAAAATTAAATTTTTTTTTGAAGTTTTTTAGGAAAATTACTTATAATTATTTAAAAAATATTACGCAAGAAAAAACTAGTCTGGCGAAAGTCTGGTGAAAGTCTAGATAAGTCTGAATAAATATGTTAAAAGTTTGATTAAGTCTGGGCACAAATTCTGGCTAAGTCTGACTCATGATCGAGTTCCAGATTGTCTTTAGTTTGGCCTCCTATATTCCTGCTAGACTAATGAAGTCTGGCCCACAATATTTTTGACATATTTAGATACTAAACACAAGTGTGGCGATCCAGATTCATTCAAGACTAACGAAGCCTGGCAAAGAATATGTACTGTCAGACATAAGTAGTCTGGCAAGAGTATGGACGGTCAGGCCACCGTTCAAAAAAAGAAAGTCTGGAACTCGATCACGAGCCCAACTCGGCCAGACTTAACCAGACTTTTGTCAGACGTATTTTTGTTTGCGAGCAGAGAAAAATAATATTTAAAAACTTACTATATTTTCTATATTTTATAATACTATTGAGAACTTACAATCTAAAAATTTTATTAAGCTGCATGATATCATGGTATTATATTGTGAAGGGTAAAGGTTATATCATCATCACCTATTTATATTATCAGCAATATCTAGAAAATATAGTAACATTTTAAATTTTGAAACATTCATAAATATTAAAAAAATGTAATTGAATTAACAATAAAACACTTTATAAAGATATAATAATAACAATAATAATAATAATTAAAAACTATTATTTTGAACGTATTAAGGTGTAAATATCTCATGTCTTCGATGTACACAAATACATGAATATAGATATATATATATATTTATATAATATATAATGTATAGACGTGTACATATACGTTCTATTAAACATGCGCTAAACGCTACAAATAAATAAAGGAAAATGAAATAGGTACACAATTAGAGTTGCTTGGCTTAACAGAACTCGTAGCTCAAACGCGGGAAACGACAAACAAACAACGAATGGTACTGGAGCGTCAGAGGTGCGCTACATCAAGAGACGCTACGTTGTAAATGAACATCGAGAGGGAAGCTGCGCCTTGCACGCATTGCGTCGACCATTGGAACGCGTCTGTTGACGAATGAACCGCCAAGAGGAGCCATGCCTTGTTCGGCCAGCCTGCACATAGGCTAATCGATCAACGCGTCATAATGCGCTAAAGTGTTCGTCGTTGCACACGTCTGTCTACCGGAAAACGTCTAATGTTACAAATTGAAAATCTAATCGATTCTAATTATTGCTGCTTTACTCAGAAACATATTTTGATTAAATACTGCACTTACAACCTAATCAGTGTATATCATGGTAAAAACAAATGACTGATAAAAAATTGATTTATTTAAACTTTTCTTTTACTTAGGCAAAATATTTTTAAAACATTTCCTTTTAATAGTTTTATAAATCGTCTTATATAACTCAATTAAAATTAATTCAAAATATTCTGGGAGTATTCTTAGAATCGAACGAAATGAAAATATGACGCAGGAATGGTAATACAAAAATATTTTTCAGACCATTTTTTTCAATTTACTAAACAAAAAAAATAGTTTTTTTTATTAAAAACTGTAATTTTGCTATAACAAAGCCGATCGGAATTTTAATTTTCGTTTCGTTATATTTCTTATCTTTTAAAAAATAGCTAATCATAAATTACAATTGCAATAATTTAAAAAACAACAAAAATTGATAACCTATTCCCTTCGTCGATTAATTTTTAACAAATATTATACTGACGAAAGTATCATAATTAATGTAAATTCTCTAAATTTTCAACGATATATTTTGTATAAGTCTCTCTAACACTTTAACCTTCACGCAGTTTCTAATTCGACCCAATTCAATACCTAGCATCTAGTAGATCATTTTTCCCATGGTTTTGTGTTCTGCATGTTAAATTAAACTTTGGAAACAATTTGAGATCGTTTATTTGATTAGCGAGCACGCTGAAATTGCAAAGTTACGTAAGCGCGGCCACCGGAGAATCGAGCCATCGTAACGTATTTATCATAAAAAGCGCAACTGTGCGCGGCTGTATTTTTAATTGAATTCCTGCGATAAATATTTTTTATCGCGCACCAATGATTACTGTGTGCAAGAGACAAATGCATTAGAAAATAAAGCCATAACATTCGCTTGCTTTGCCGATTTTTGTTCAAATAGCCACAAACAATAGAGTTTGAAATAGTTGTTCGAGCTGTTGTTTAATTAATTATTTGTTAATAAGTTAACGAATTTGAATATCGATCGACGATTTTTGTCTGATTGAGTTCTAATGAAAATTTAAATAGGTTGTAGCGCGCAATCGCGAAGCTCGAAGCGCCGTGCAAACGTCGAAATTCGCGATAAACGCGGCCGGCTGATCTGGAATTTGCATGGTCAATTTATTTCGCCGCGAGGATGAATAAATTTGATCGCAAAATAGATAATTTCTACGAAGAACAATAATACGTTTGAATCAGATTTGTTCTGGATTTAATTATTGAAAGAAGCTGCTGATCAATCCTTAAAGAGAAGATTCTCAAAAAGGAATCAATAAAAAATAATCAATGAAAAGCAAGAGATGAAAATGTTATCATATGTCGATTACTCACACGAAGAAACAGCTAAACTGAGAAAAATATTGATAGATTTCGACGCAACATAAAAATATTACTACTGGCTACTAGTTGCTATCAAAAGCTACTACGTAGCTGTAATTTACATACAGTAACAAAATTTTAGATAAAAAGAAAATAATTTTATCAGTGTACAAACGATAATTTAGCATCGCGGAGATTGTTAGTTATAAAAATAGCTGGAAAGTTAACAAAAATATTCTCTAATATAAGAAATTAAAACAAATTCTAAATTAAAAAAAATTTAATGATTCCTAATTATATGATTAATAGATTTCAATTGCGAATGTTCTTTATATAATAAAATAATACAATAAACTATAACTAGTTTTTCGGGTAATTGACGTAAAATTGACGTATTTTTCGAGCGAATTCTAAATTGGCTTTTACTTTGACCAAATTTTGAATTGGCTAGTTTTTAGACCAAATTCTGAATTGCCTGGCTTTATGGTTGAAAATTGAACTGGCTGGTCCAAATTTGATGAACTTGTTTCATGTTACAATACATTGATATTTTTTTTGCAATAAAATTCTTGACGATGGCTTCAAATTGTCAAATTAAATTTTTATTTATGTTAGAATAATTATTTTCATCTCTGGTTGTTCATTGATAATAATAAAAAAATATCATTTTATTGAAAAATTAATTATTTTGGAAAGCGAAGAAAATACATATTAGAATTTAATTTAATCAAAAGTTTCTTTAATGATAAAAATAATAAATTAAGTAGCTTTATCATTCTTTAAACAAATGAGAACGATAAAAGGAATGTTCAAATAAATCTAAGAAATCTTATATGATCATCTTTGATCTCTGCATATAAAATTAAACCTGATCAAACTTAGGGGCTTAAACATACATCCGAAGAAAACCGAAAAATTCATTTTTAACAATGTCTCATTAAATTTGATCGACTTCTTAAATCTGATAAAGTAGCTAAAATGTAATTCAACCTCAAAATTTTATCGCACTTAATTACACTCTTGAGGTTTCTTCGTAAGAAGAAATGCTTTTTGGGGATGAATGTCTAATGTAGTCAGATCATGTTCACTTGTAAATATATACAAATAAATTTTATTTTTAAATATTCATTTTTGTCTCCTCAGTCTGTTTGTTGGAACTTATTTCATTCTTTTATGTTTTTACAAGCAAACATAACCCTATAATTATAAAATTGTAAACACTTGTGTAAAAAAATAATAAGAATAAAAGTAAATATTAGACTTTTAATTTTAATTGTTTATTTTAAGGATAATTAATCATTTTAATTTATATAACATGAATATTTATTGTAAATTATTTTAAGGGCATACAGCATTTTATAATGTAAGATGTACACCGATAAAAATAAGATATTACGCTAATACGAAAACTCGTATCAGAATTACATAAAACAAAGAACAAGAATATATAAACATTAAAGTAATTAAGAGAAACCACAAGAGAATCTACATTTATCTTACTTCATTTCTAATATTTATATATATTTTTGTCCTTTTGTGCACAATTTCAACACAAGTTTTTGTACTGGGATAATATCTTTTTTTTCTATCTCTCTAAATAAAATTAAACTTCTTAGAATAATATAAACATTTTATATAATTTGATACATCACCAATATATTTTATAATTTTATCTGTTAATAATCCCCCCTAAAGAGATCTAATCATTATATATATAAAAGCTTATCAAATTAAATAAAAATCGATGTATATTAGATATCCTCATGTGAGTTAGTTAAAAATTAGATATATCATTTTGAGATATCTATATACCATACATAATGTAGTAAATAGACTTACTAAGAGTATTTCACCCCCGAAGTTTGTTTATCCTGCCATCAAATGCGACCCTCAATGTAAGATGTGATAAATATAGAGATAAAACTTGATTTCGAACATGTCATGATAGTTCCATCAACTACTAAAATCAAAGCTCGGTTATAATCTGATCACGACCCTACTCGAGTGCTAACAATTCTTTTCCAAAGACTCATTAATTCATTGGTTCTAATGGTGATCGCCTTTGAATTATTTATTAACACCAAAAAGGATCCACTGTTTCGAATTCGATTAAAAATAGTCGCGGGACTGTCCTATGCGGCTAAGAATTGCTGATAAGCGTATTGCTAAAGAAATGCCGAGCTTTGAACTTGCGACAGAGAAAATAACTCAACGCGCTACAGAGCGGCGTATTTTTCTTCGCTAACTGCTATTTCGTGTTTTATTCATCTCTTTTTTCCCGTATTTCATCCAGGTTCCCCTATACAAGGGGCCGGGCTGTCGGAGCGGTGCATTACCGTAGGCGGTATCCGGTTCTGCCGGAACTACGAGTCCCACGGAAACCTGCCGAATAAATAATCTTGAAGAATTGCTAGTGTAAGGGAAACTTACGCAAATATTACCGCGATATCCAGGAATACACTTACTTTGTAAAAAATCACGTAACTTGACGTAATCCAATTCTTCGACTTCAGAACTTCGAAACAGTTCGACATTTGTTATTGTTTTGATATAGCGGTCTGTTTCTGAATTGATGATTCCCTTTAATCAATTACGCGAATTCGATTTTTTTATTCAATTGTATATTGTGTATATAAAATCACCTTATAACATAACATATAGTTAGCAATGAACTCAAGTTCGAAATAACATCGAAAATAATATTGAATATAAAACTATGCATTTATTAAAGCGGTTTGGCAATACACGCTCATGTTTAAAATGAAAAATAATTTGAGATATACTTTTGAAAAATTCAAAAAATGTGAATATGGAAATCAACTGTTTTGTTTCGAATTTTAAATATATTTATCAAATTTATACATTGGATAAATTAATTTTCTTTATACTTCGGTTGTTGAGTTGACACTTGGAGATAGATTGAGTTATGAATGAAAATTTTCATTAAGAGAACGTCGGTAATGTCAATAGATATTTAAAGACAGTAATTTCAATTTATAACAAAATTAAATAAAAGAAAACCGAAATCATGACCTAAATTCAATTTTTAAAAATTTCGGCTATCTTATCGAGATATTTAATAATTATTTTGTAGTACATTGACCAGACCAAAATTGTGTATGTATAGGATATTATATTTATATAGGACAATTTAATATTATAGAAAAATTGTATAAATTTAATAATTACTATATATTGTTGGATCTGTAAGTGCAGAAAGTATAAGTAATTATATTTTTACAATTATTATCTAATATTAAAATTATCTTCATGGTAACTTTTTCCCACATTTACAGAATCTCGTTCTGGTGGAAATATGATAAAAGTATACAAAGGATAATATTTATATTAATTAAGTAACTAAAGTTGGCATGCAGACATTTAGACGTCTATTATGCACATAGTTTCCCCTTAATCTTTTATATACGCCTGAAAAATTTAACAATTTTTATACCAAAACACTAAAAAATACTAAAACACCAAAATTAATTTCAAGAAAGATTCGTAAAATTGTATAAAATCAATTCTTCTCGTATAGCTTACATAGTTATGTTAGATTTCAATTATCTCCCCTATAGCGACTTCCTGTAAGGTAATTCGCATAAAAGCTTCCCGAATAAAGAAAATGAATAATCTTCGAATGAAAAATAATTTAAGTTTGTTTAATTCGGAAAGCTACGCCGAAGATAATGAAAAAGTTAAGCATTTTTTATGTCAGGTCAAAATTCGAAACGACTCTGCTAATTTAAGACTAAGGGGCATTTCAGTTGAAAATTTCACCCAGCAGCCAGTCGACTCATTTACATTCTGTCCACACTGGATAATGAAACCGGGAGAAAAACCGGCGGCGGTCTAATGGGAATCAGCCAGCGAATAATAAAACTGCTTAGCATTCTTCACCACGAGGGGCTGAGGTGAAATAATTAAAAGGTAGAGAATATCGAAAATTATCAACAATTCCTTGTCTCATTCCGCCAGACGTGTTAAATTGATATTCAATGTACGACTTGCGTGTTACCCGACAGTTGATACCGCGTTATCGGCGAACAACAAAAATTATGTACAAGCCACGAATATCAATTACGAAATTTAATTAAAAAATTATCTCCGACCTAAAAGCGGATTTAACGTTAACTAAATTAATACTTTATTACATTAAGTCGCATCGAAGTCATAGCCTACAGACACGCGATATTCGTTATTATCTCATTAGAAATTTTTCTCTATGCTGATGGTCAGACAAAAATAAAACTTTACTTCCGAAAATGCAAAGTATAATATTTAACTTTTAAAATGCAATACAATAAGTTCCAAAACGATAAACAGAGAAATTATGGACGCGAAAATAATGCTACCTTCCGAAACTTCAAATAGTTTCAATTTTATTCTCGCTTGTCTCGCTTACGCAAGCTTGTTATCCCTTTTTTTAATAAAAGAATTAAAAATGAAACACAAATAATGGCCTATATATTCCTTCTAAGGGTATGGCCTTCACTTTTCGGGTACTACCACCCAGTATATAATTTCTTGTATATACCCTTCCTTGTTTTATACGCAGAGTAAAAAATGTAACTAAGAGAAAACTAAATAGCCCTCGTGTTGCAAGGTGTACCACTTGGCTTAGTAAAACGAGTAACGAAAGTGGCAAGCCATGCAACTTGCGTGGGGTACGAAACGCTATTTCATACTACTTAAACTTCTGCGCCTAATGTATTGTTAAATTAAATAGAATCATTTCAGACCTCACAAAAGTATCGTACGTATTGGAATAATTATAAACGATAATTAAAATGTTTTACTACTTTCTACTGCAATCATGAAAGGGTCTGTGTTTATTTTTCTACTTCAATATCCTCTAGCCTCATAATACTTTTGTCTTAATGAAGTGCAAGGTTAAACACATTAGCATCAATTTAAAACCCGCGTCACAATTGTTTGAATAATCCCAAATGGGATTAAATTTAAATCTCTTCGATTTGATTAAAATGTTCATCGATGTGTGCAGGACGAGTGCAAATGTCTTAAGTCAGGTTGCTTCAATAAACCAAGGTATATTTACCTTGAAAGTGTAAGGAAGAAAGATTGCAAGGAGACGAGCTTGATTTTGTCGGAGAGAAATCGTACACGCGCAACTACGAACGCGTTTTCTTTTTGCACCCGATTTACAACGAATCAGTGGTGTTTAACGTTGCACCTTGGGCGATTTCTCAACCGATTGGCTTCGTCGAATCGGTAGCTCCAGGCGGCAGCAATTTTATTAGGTTTTCTCCAATTGGGTCTATATTAAATTTGGAGAATTCTCGTGGGATTCTTTCCTGGCTCTTATATATCGTTTTAGTGCCGTATCTCTCATTCCTGCCTTTGTCTTTCTCGTCTTCTGTCTTTCTTCTCGTCGCTTCATAGTGGCCACGTTTTCGGCTACAGTGTCGAGACAACCCTCTCTTAAATTGCCACTTTGATCATTCGCACGTACTCATGACGCACGACTTGCTTTATCATTATCATTTTGACGTGACGTCACTTTTTAAAATGGTCAAGGTGCAATGATAAAAAATGGAATAATTTGAAATAAACAATTGGAAAGACATATTAAAAATTACCGTTAAACGTATTTGCGCATAAAAAGCTGAACATATGTTTCCAAGAGTTAATAGATTTCTAAATGCTTACCTGAAACAGAAACAATAACAATTGTCATTAAAATATTGTATGTAATTGTAATAAATGTTTTTTTAATTGTTTAATGCTTATATATGTAATGAAAATGGATAAATAAGAAATATAAAAATACAATAGAATTTAAACTTTGCAGGAAATGTGCAAATTTATGATACTTTACAAAATGCAAAAAAGGATTGATCGGCCATTAAATAATAATATTTACATTTTAATAAATACTTCAAAAATAAAAATTAAATAAAGAAAAAATTGTACAATAAAACTTATTTTCAACCGTAATGTGAACGTGTTTATAAAATTGTTTGAATTTTTAAACATTACTTTTCATTACAGTTAGTGTAAGAATTTTAAAAACATAAATTATAGTTAAATAAGTTTTAACGCGATTTAACAGATTTGAGAATGTAATAAATGAAAGTACGGTCCATTCGCGAAAATTAAAATGAGAACTAAGTGCATTAAGTTTTCTATTTAGCATTTTTAAAAATTGCTATTTTAATTAAAACTTTTGACTTATATAATGGTTTACCATTGAAACCGACGCAATGAATAATAAATAAATATAATTAGATTAATTTTCTTTTCATAAAATTGAACAATTTCGAAATAAAAATTTATTTTAGGGATATTAATAATTCAATATAACAATTACGTTTACTTCACGTACATTTAAAACTTAGCAACAAGTTTGCAATTGAAAGCTAATTATCATAGTCTTCCAATGTTGTTTTTTTAGCTAACTTAAGAGGATAATTACTTTTAAAATAAAAGTAACTCAACGTATTATTAACCTCTTTGTTATTATAATTAACAATCATAACAATTTAACTCTACGGGAAATCGTATTATGATAAATAATATCGAAATCGAATTTAAATTTTTAATTAGGAAACATAATTTTTTATGTAAAAATTGTTTTTCTATCAAATGTATACAAGCCAATAAATATTCTTTTTTAAGATCAAAGTGTTTGAAATAGAAATGCTGTTCTAGTTTATCATTAAATTTGGAGCTTCTTTTCATTTTTCCGGGAAAGTGAAATTATAACCCCATTTAATAAATGAAACAATAACTACTTTCATTTCGGTAATCATAAAGAAAAGAAAAATAATTAGAAAAATGAATTACGTATCGCAACCATCATAGCCTTACGTGAAAGTAAAACAGAAACGCGCACCGCGATGTACGAAACTGTGCACTAAAGTATATTTATGTTTTTATTTTTACCTTTGCTTTTATTTGAATATGCACATACATCTGTATTATTACATTCGTATGTAAGGTTACGGTGCTATGTACAAGTGTGAAAGAGTACATGTAATTCTGGCTTTATATACTTCAATATAACATACGGAACGAAACGCTTGTTCCATTTACGCCCTTGTTTTGTTCTAGAACAAACTTTACTTGATGATACAGTTTCGTTTCATTGCAAAAACTGATCTTTACTTGTTTTAGTATTTTCATTTCATTTTTCAATGAAACTAAATTACAATCGATGCACAATATAGTTGCCTTTCGTTTGTGCAAACTGAAATTCAATAATACTCTAAACATGTAACAATGTAACGCATCTTTTCCTTAAATTGTTGCTTGAATCGATATAAAGGTTCATATGCTCAATTTATTTTCCCTTTCGTTTACAAAAATCGAATTAAAAATTCATGATTGAACAACAATTATGAAACTCTTAATAATTAACTAGCCGATATAATTTTAAAGGAAGAATCTGAGGTTTGGATTTTTAACTACTCGAAGTCACACATTTTTAAGTCTTCAATCGAGCCAAATTAAAATCAATTAAATTCAATTGCCTCGCGGACTCTGTGTTTTTCTTTTCCCTTTTGCCGCTTTACATCTTGGTTAAAGAGCAATTTACGGTGGCGCTCACATTTTTCATGCTTGCCAGTCTGCAAACGTAAATCTCATTTCAAACGTGTCGAATAATCAAAAGGTTCTAACACGGTTCGAAACTAAGCGAAGAAAAAGTTATGATAATGATTGGACGAAACATCCTCATTATTCGCAACGACGTTACAAACTTTTCGATAACAAAAGTTCATGATAAAGTTTAGATGCAATGAAGAAAACGAAAAGAAATTTACGCCGCTTGATAACGAACGTTTCCTATAAGCGAGAGCCGCGACGTGATCAATAGTTATTTATAAACTGATTTGCTCTGCAAAAATTTGCGAATCAATAATTGTAGGTAGCGATTAACTGAGAACTGAGTGGTCTTCCGCCCTCGTGTGTTGCGAAAAAGATTTGGTAAATCCGTCACGTTGTAATCTCCAATATCCAATTGATTTTAAATCTGGTATGCTTCCGCGTCCAGGGAGAAGTAACGTGCTCTTCTTTCCGATACGACGGTTAAGTTGAATCTTCAATTAAAACTTTATTCCAGTTGGAAAATATCAACTGCGGTAGAAAGGCCGTTGTATGGCCAATGCAAAGAATAGATCACAAGAAGATCACGGTTTTCTTTTCTAACCAAGTAAATGAAACTTGTGTAGTGACAATCGATTCTGAAATTAACGTATTAAATTGTGATATTATGACCTGCCTTGAATGCTAAATTTGCGTTTCTCGCTGCCACGGTATAATTATCAAATATCGAGCGTTTCAAAGCACTTCGACTATAAACTTTTCTCGGTATAGAGTTGTAAACTGGGCCATCCTTGTGTTGTTGTAATTCATTACAATTTAGTTATTAAAATACATGAAAATTGATTTTCAGTATTGAAGTATAAGTTCCGAATTTATTACGGACAATAAATTCAACTAAACAAGTATTAGATTTAATAAAATATAAAACAAACAAAGTTACCAAGTTAGTAGTAATTTTTTAATTTATTTTCACATTACAACGTTACACAATAATTTATGTACGTGCAACGGTTATAGTTGTTAAATGTGACGAATCAAAAACTTTTCATCGGAAGTCTAACGAATACAAAATTACATGTAATTTAGTGAATACATAATAAACTCGCTTTATCAAAATTAGGGTAAATATAGCAACCGAAACAACATAAGAGAATCAGCAAAACGCACCTGGTATGTAACTATAACATAAAGCATAAGAACACCGCGGCATTCAAATAAAAGTCAGGCTTTGCAATTCCACGACGTGATAGCTGAATACTTTCGCGGAACAAAAGAAAAAAATGATCACGAGCATGTTGCTTCTTTTCGTTGCGGTGGCTGGTTCGATGTAGAGGACTATTAGAATGTATTATGCATGCGAAATGGCGTGGTTTCCTCGAAATCACTGATGCCGCACGGCTCCCGGATGAAGGAGTTTTGCGGCGACGACGTGGAAGTCTGCCAACCTTTGGTAGGCGGTCTTTTAGCGGCCGGCGCTTCATTTCAATGGGATATAAAATATTGAAGAAATTATAGCGCCTGAAAGGCCCACGACAATTTGAATAATTACGAGCCGTCGCCGACGGAACATAAG
>JABFPK010000953.1:0-13143 GCA_022817445.1 Habroteleia sp. ZL-2020
TTTTTAGATTTTTCTGAGGCTTGTAATTTTCAATCAACTTAGTTTTAATTAAAATAGTATTTTAATAATTAACTTCAACGTATTTGTGTATTAGCACATTTTTGAAATAAAATTACTAAATATTTACTTGGCAGGATTTTAAAGAAACTAAGTTCATGTGAAAAAGCAATATGGCTATAGCTAATAGAATTATATATGAGGAGTTGAGAGAAATATTTTTTATTTACATATATATATAAACAAAGCATTCATTTTAAAAAAGAAATATATACATAAATCTGCAAATAATAATAAAAATGTAGGATAATATTATTTATATACTGCAGTGTATTATAGTAAAAATAGATAATATTTTTACTATTTATTTCAATAATAAAAAATATGCTAATAATTTCATGTGATAAATAGAACATTTTAATGATAGCGTGGAACTTTTCAAATAATCTTTCTCTCTATTTTGTAGGCTTTTTTTAAAAATTTATTATATTAGATTATAATATATAAAAAGTATATTTATATATATGCAGTATAATTATAGTATTTTCTAGCAATAAATTATATATAATTCTTTAGGAAATTGTATTACGACGAAATTTATATTATTTAAATTTAAAGTAGATCTATTTCTTATAATATCTAATATGTTTGATTGAAATAAAAACTACCTTATCACGCACATTGTTTTACACGTATATATAGCAGAATTTTATAATCGAATTTTCAATTTGAAGAGAAAGTCACTTTTCTATTATATTTACTATCGAACGACTTATTTCTAATCCTTATCGGTAAATATATTACGAACAATAGTTATTCTTTTTAAATCTTACTGACACTTCAAAAAAACAAAAAAAGTAAAAAAGTCAAAAATTATTAGACAGAGAAACAAAAAATATAAATTATATTATCTTATACTATAAATATATACTTTAAACAATATAAAACCATACTAACTTAAATATTACAATAAATCTACATGCTAGTATATAAGAACACGCAGGCATTTAAATTTGACCATTCCAAATAATAGTTTTTTTAATTTTGAAAGTATATTCATGCTGTATGAGTAAAGCTAGTAATTTGTTTGCACATATATTAATCGTTGAAAACATATTAACGTTAGAAAAAATATATACAATTATCAATTTCGAAAAAAAACGCGACAAAATTATTCCTAATCATTTATATTAATTTCATTAAAAATCAAAAACCTTAATTGTTTTGAAAAAGAAAGTAAACATTATGCAAATCGAAATTAGCTTTGTTTAATAAAATATATGAAAGTTGACAAGCGTGAATTACGATTTGAAGCAGTCAATTTGAAGTTAGGAACGCCATAAAAAAAGCAATAATATATAAGCCACGAAAAAAGCATTAACCGTCGACCTGTGGCAGGTTGGAAAACGAGAGTATCTGACACTCATCTACAAGCATTACTTTCCCTTATGACGGGAGAGAAAAAGCACCCCCCTTCGACATGCCTAAGGACGCTCCGCGAGCACAGAGTCTGCGCGCTTTCATCCCT
Source organism: Habroteleia sp. ZL-2020 (assembly GCA_022817445.1). Classification (NCBI taxonomy): domain Eukaryota; kingdom Metazoa; phylum Arthropoda; class Insecta; order Hymenoptera; family Scelionidae; genus Habroteleia; species Habroteleia sp. ZL-2020. Next base: position 1,526 of record JABFPK010000953.1, read on the forward strand.
TTCAGAGCTTTGGAAGCTGTCGCGCTTAACCGTGGCAGGCAGTTCTTCCGCAACCACCAAAACGCGACCCACAATCGTGAGTAATTGCACATTCAATACTCTCTGTCTCTGTTTCTGTCTGTCGCGCTCTCCTCTGCTCGTTATCTTTGTCGTACTCAGCGTTCTCTGTCCATTTCTGTTCACTTGTTGGTGCACGATCTGGCAGTAACCGGTGCCGGACCGTGGTTCCCGCATGCTCCTTGTCGAATCTGGTACAACTGCGAAAATTCTCCTCGGTCTCTGTCGCAAATCCGATCGAAAAAGCGCACACCCCGTCGGACTACTTGTTGATATTTTGTCGGTAACGGCAGGTAGTTTTGTAACTCATCGTGCGTTCAAATACTTTTCACGAACCGATCGCAACGACACGCCGCTCTCGATCCACTCAACCGTGAAATTCGCTTCAGTTTTTTGTGATAGTTTATTACTGCAATTGCTTTAAGTGTCACTATCGATCGAATTAACTCTGTCGACTTTAAGTTTCACACTTGCGCGAAATCTGCGTTTCTATTTTAATTAATAATATTTGGAAAAAATTAAAAGAAGAAAGAAATTGATCCAAAAAAAAATGTAAGGGAATCTTTAGTGTTTGCTATTGTTTTTTGTAGAAATTGCCATGGTTTTAATAAACATGAAAGTTAATGTAAAAATAATCTTCAAAATCTATTTATGGACAAGCACAATAATTTTGGTAATTGTCGTATAATAATTTCAGTGGCAAAATCAAAGCAAATCAGCGAAATTAAGCTTAATTATCTGTAATAAGAGATTCACTAATTAATGCATTTTGAACGATTCAACGGAAACATTGTAGTTCAATTGTTACATAATAATTTAACAGATCCATTTGGAAAACGATTAAGAGAACATACAAATAGAAAATGTGAACAAAAAACGCTATCGTATTCCGCATATCACTTACCATTGTATTAATTAATTATTTAATTAAAGTCATTCCAATCCTTTGTTTTTTTTGTCAGCGGATATCAGTTGTAAAAATAATTATTATTGAGTAATTATAAATGAATAGTATACTGGTTTTGATAACATATGAAACACAGTAATTAACCCATTTTGCAGTATGACGTTTTAACCAATTTTCAACTGATTATCATATGTAATAACTCCCTTGAATTTTTACGTTTGGAATGATATTTATTATTAGAATAAGTCATTAAGCGTTATAAACAATTGCATTAATGAAAGAAGTCCTAACAAAAATGAATAAAAATGATATTTAGAATACTACAAGAAATATATGTACAAGACGATTGGGGTTAAAAGAAAGTTAAAAAGTTATCAACAAAATTATTGATATGGTGTATATATAATATATACAGTGACAAAAAAATTAGTGTAAGTTTAGCAATATTTTCTAGTTCAACTGGGATATACTTGTATTATATTAATATTTGATATGTTTTCTAAGATAATTTGCAATACGAATTGCATTTTGATTCAAAGTTTATAATATATTTACTTATAAAATATAACAAATGTGAATATAATACAAATATATTCTACTTGGACTAGAAAACATTGCTAAACATACTCAATTTTTTTTCTCAGTATATATATAATTAAGAGAAGAAAGAATAAAATCTGAGGTAGAAACAATAGAAAACATTATATTACTAAATATAAGTTGTCGAAGAAAAATAAATATGATTATCTGGGTGATTAAACTAAAAAAGATGAGGATAACAATTGGAATTGCTGACAAAAAATCTGTTTGACAAAGTCGAATTCTTAGTGTGTCAAATAGTTGAGAAAAATAGAGGTTTATTTCTTTTTGAAAATCCATTATGGAAATCAGGAGTAGGAGTTAATTGTGTCAGACCGAAGTGACTGTGCAAATGTTCGTCTTTGCGTGCGTGGCATCCCGAGTGAACTGATGAATTATTCTTACAATGCATCACTACTGATAAATATTTAGGTTAACCTGCTGATGAAAGAAATTTTGGTTTGACGATTAATTAGATTTCGCTTAATTTCTCCTCCCTCCTTTTCCTCGTAACCACATCGCTTTTCACAGTCTGGTCATTGCAAATCCATTACTAAGGAAATAATTATTACAAATGTACCGCACCGTTACATAATTTCCGTGTTTGTGACATTTCAAAATGTTGTGATGATAATAGCAATTGTTGTTATGATTTGTGATTTGTAATAAACATAGTTGTTGCTTAATTAACGGAAGTCAATTTATAAATTAGTAATTAAGTTTAGAGAAGGAAATGTGCTGAATAATTAAATGATGAGAATTTAAATTACTCTTAAATGGTAATTCGTTGAGAGAATATTACTGTTAATTAAGAATTGAATTATTGTTGAGGGATTAGTTCGAAAGATATTGATTCGACGATAAATGTTGAATTAACCGCGAATGTTAGTCTCTCTGCTAAACATTAAATTAATATTGACGGTCGAAAGTCAGGTCAATATTTGTAGAAGATTCATTTAGTATTGAAATATGGTTGAAATGTCGTTAATCCAGAGGAAATATAACACTGAAATGTGATATTTCCTTTGGAGTCTGTTGGAACCGATGATATGTGAAATTGTTTTGATAGACCTAAGTTGATTGAAATGTCATATTTTTTAACTGTCACATCAAAATTTAATATTAATTCCATTATACACACACGCACATAATTTCGATGAAATAAAACTAAATAAAATATATGAAAATTAATTATGCTTAATTAATTTACACATATATAGATCTGCTTAATTAATAATTCAAAACTAATATTTATCACTTTTAAGATATAATCTGTTTACTTATACTTAAAAATAATAAATCAAAGTAATTTTTAATTTACAGGTAATTTTTATATATAACGTATGTTCAAATATATAAATTGAATATTATTATGTTATTAATACATGAGTTTTGAAGTTTTAAATGTTTTGATTTAAATATTTCATTCATTTTAATTTATTTCAATTTGATGTAATATTTTTCTAAATTTATCAGTATTAAATTAATCCTGTCTAAATGGGTCTTTCACAAAGCTAATTCACGTTAGTGTTGTATTAAATCAATATTATTTTATCTTAAGTCAGTCAAAATGACTCAACTTTTAATCAGCGAACTGATTCCCTCAACGTTATAGTGACATAATTTGTATCTTAGACTGACCCATATTTAATATAAATACATACATTTTATAAAGATAAAATAATTTTATAACAATTGACCAGAAAAATCTATTATTAATTACAAATTATTATTTTTCCTCCAATGAATCTGACCTGTAATTTATTGATGGCAAATAACCGATGGCTCTTTTTTTTATTATATTTATTATATTTTATTAATTACGCGACGACCCAGTTTTCACCAATCACTTTTTGTTACCCAACAACTTAATTAATAATTTAATTGTAATTTCCCAACGACCAACTTTGAATGAAACACGTTCACAATTCGTATTGAATTTTTTTCGTTTTCGTTAGATTTTCATTACTTAAAATTTCGGACATCATCAATCATCGATTATCGAACGAATTTCGTAGATTATTTGTGATCCATTGATCGCCGTTTCGCACATTGATTGTTCTCCGCGTTTACTAAATTAATTGCTTTTAATGATTCTAAATTGCAACGCGACGAAAATTGAATCGGCTCAATTGCATATTATGCGGCACAGCATAATATCGTCGTTTTAAACAAAACAAATATTTACAGCTGGCAAATAACGACGAATATCACGGAAATGCAAAACATTTGTCTCTAGTCATCGCGTTCGCGCTAAACAACATTATCGTAATTTTGTGTGCGCTGTTACGCATCTTTATTTATACGTTCTTTCCATTGCAAAGAATATTTATATTTATAATAATAATTTATACGTTCTTTGCACTGCCGCGTGATGATAATTTGAGATTACAATACTTTTAGAAAAATGCATGTTTAAAAATTGCATTTAGAAGTAAGAATTTGCATAAATCACTGGTTATTATACAAAATTAATTTAAGAAGTTGGAAAAAAGTATATTTTGTAATAACAATCCATGATATATAACAATGGATATAAAATATAATTCTCTGTATTTAATTTTTAAATATATAAATAAATAGATGATAATTGTAAAAATGTTTACATTAAATTTGAACACAATTTATGCATTTAAATTGTAATGCAAATGTTTAAAATGATCACTTTTTATCTTTATTTTACTACGATTTTTGAAGAGTTATTTTGAATTGTTGTATTTTATGTTTTAATTTTGATTTAAAGCTTTATCAAATATTGATTAAGTCTTTAATTTTTAAAAACTCACACTTTTGAATAAAATATTGTTTAATTTCAGTATAACAAAAAACAATGTTTTGTAATAACAATAATTTTATTGGTTAATCATTTGAAAATTTTTAAATGTTTTAAATTTATTATTCGTGAAAAATTAAATAATGCAAGATAATCTTACAGAGTATTTGATTTAAAAAATCGATTTGTTGTTTTGTACACGCAAAATTATATTTCGTTGAGTTTATAAAGGTTTCGGACAAACAGGTTCACCAACAACATATATATATATAGAAAGAGAGAGAGCCTCGCAATAAATTACGAATTATTAAATTTGAATCGTATCCTAGATGCAATATTGATTGGCTTGAATTTTTTCCTACAAATTATTGCGGTCATTTGTGTAATATTATGAATTCAAACTACTTACAAATTCAGCAGCATGATCAACATGGTCATAGGAAATCACGTAATTATACGCAAGTACTTAGAATAATACCATTAATCTGGAGTTTCCAGTACTCTGATATTTTTCAGTTAATACTTAGATTTAATTTTCAGAATTATGATCTCCAGTAAAAATAATCAAGATTTATAAGACTCTAATTATTATAAAGAATATTATTTCATTTTCAAATTAAAATTATATAAATTTACCTTAATTTCATTTTTAAACCGAATAATTATTTTAAGCGTGTAAAATTCTCTTGTAAATCTTCGTATATTAAAGCAGATTGAAATAATTTAACACGAGTCCAAAATGTTTTCTCCTACTTGAATGCGAAGAAATGACTTTAAAATATGCAGAGTGAACAAGTTTTCCAGACATTAACTTGTTTCCATGACAAAGTTCAGCTTTAAATCGTAACGGTAAGCGAAAAACCGCATCTTCAAAGTGACTAAGTAATATTATTTTGTAATGCAGCAAATGACGAAAAATAATATGTTTAATTAAAGTTTTGATCGTTCGAAATAGATCACGCGCGACTCACAAACCAATTCAATTAATGGCGTTTGATATGCAACAGTGTTCAGCTCTTAAATATATGTGATTTTATTGTCGCGTTACATTATGACTCGGTGATATATTTATTGTGCCGACCGCGCTGCAATCAATTTCATCTCGTCGTTTATTCTCACATAAATCGATGTATTTTTCATCTAAAATTTCACTTTTAATTAAACAGTTTCTGTGAGCACGAATTCCAGCCACTTTGCGTCCGTCTAAACGCCATCCGATTTCAAACTTAATTATTGTATGCTCACTGCATTATTTTGTTTTCATTATGATGAACATTTCAGTTTCTATGTGACCATTTTATGAAAATAATTGATAAACAGAAAACTTTGTTCGAATTATTTAATTTTGTTTTATTTTCGCATTTTATTTATAGACAAAAACATTATTTTTTAAACGTTGTAATGCATTCAAATTACAGTAAATTTATTTATGCTATAAAAACAAACGTTTATCTTTACAACATTTTGTTTTAATTTTGCCGTACTACTTGACAAAAGTTTACGTTTATTGTAATCGAGAAAATTCGTTTAATTTTTTTAATTGTATGATTAAAATATATATTTTATGTTAAATTTTTATAAGCAAGTTTATATGAAATTTAGGTTTTCAATTTAAAATTTTATGTGTGAGAAAAAATATATTATACTTTGTTTCTTCCTATATGTAATTTGTAGTCAAATTTGTGTAATTATAATTGCTATTTTCATCAACTGAAAATAAAAATGTGTTTGAATAAATTGTGGATGAAAAAGATGACGATGTGATAACATGTTCTGCGTCAATAGTTAACTAACGGTATAAAGAAAGAAAAGTGCTATAAAGTTAAAAGATATGTGTCTGCCTGTAGATTGAGTAGTTCGAAACGTATTCGCACAGACAAGTAGTAGAAAGTGTGTCAAGCCGGGCGACCGCTATGTGATATAACTTAATTCGCACCGTGATTTCAGATAAATTACGTGTCTCTTTTACAAGAAGAAACTAAAAATTTTAATTTTTTATTTCATAATTTTCAACGGTAGTAAATTATGTTTTCTTATAGATAACGTTTTGTAATTAATTTTACAAATTACATACTTCTAGATAATAATATTTCAATGAATATTATGTAAATAATCAAAACTTTTGAAAGTAATAATTAATTTGAAAATAAATTATTTATTTCATGAAACAAGATTTTTTTTAAAATCTGACACAAAATTTTGTTATATATGGTTGATGAAACAATCGATACGGCGTAATTTATAGGAGCTTGGAAAGTATTTCAATGGTCCTTTTAAAGCTCAGCCGCGTTTTTCAGAGTAATAAGAAACTGCTTGAATGAATATCAATGCTAGGCTTTGGAGTCTTAGACTTTACAGGCTCGTTGTATCGTGTATTATTCATCGGCAAATTCTTAACGATCAAAATATAATTACTTATAAAAATCAATAAGAAATAATATATCTGATGAAAAATTCTTCTTATCTTTTATTATCGATTGATGGATAAATTGGTATATTTTTAAATATTCATCGAAAATGTTAAATTAGCAATATATAATCCAATTTAAATTTAACGAAAAATGTATACATTATGAAGTTTTTTTGGAAATCTATGTAAAAGTTCTGCTGAATTTATTTGAAGCTTTGTTATCTCGCAATTGAATTATTAAGTTAATGAAATCTGAGTTATAAATTATCAAATGAATATGAAGAATTATATTGGGATCTCGTTTCAAACACAAAGTTTTTGGTTCGCATTAATTTCATGGGAATAGTACTTTTTAAACCAACTGACCGATTTGACGAGTTTACAACTCGGAAATATATAACTGGATCTTGTTACTAAGGAGTGGGGATTATGGAGCGTTAACTCGTCATCATTGAAATGTAAATAACGGTTTTGTTTCACAGTTTTGTAACAAAACAAAACTAACTCCATTTTTTGTTGCACAAAACACGCTGAGTTTTCTCTAGTGCATTTGATCATTAACGCACAAAACTCTTTGAAGTTCTCGTTTTAGTAGTTTTCATTGCAAAAGAATATCCGTATCATTGTACTCATATTCTCCGGGTTACTATTTCGTGGTACCGTCTTCAATTAACGACACTGATATCTTTAAATGAAATTGATCAAACTTTTCTAACGTTTTAAATTTAGAAGAAAAACAGTTGAAACAAAATACTATTCAGAATGAAAAATCTTCACAGTAGAAACGATCACTGGCAATATTTTTTACAATAAAATTAATTTAACCTTCTTAATAATAAAAGCAAAATTATATTAAAATATTTATATAAATTTTGAAATAAAAACATTTAGGTATATAACAAATTATTGATAATTATTATCACATAAGTAAATGAACAAAAAGCAAGCAATTTCAAAAATGTTTAATTAATAATAATACAAATTACCTAAAATCATGAAACTTATTATATTGACCGACGTCTTAGGTTTAAGTAGACTATATTTCCGTAATCCACCAAGACCCAAAATGATTTAAATTTCTACAGTAAAATAAGTTGGTTTATTAATTAATTGAAATATCATATTTAATTTGTAAAAGTTATTAATATTACAAATTATTGTCTGATTTTAAAATATTTATTTTGAGTTGATTATAAAAAAATGTAAAATAATTGTATCTATTAGTGAAAAGTTATACTACTTTTATTTAAAAATATTAACATAGCCGGTTGTGAATATAATCATGTGCACATATTGCGTTACGTTTATTGAATTTCCATTAAAAATAAATTCATTTACCTGTATTTTTTCCAATTATTTATAATTTTAAGCATGCTGTATATATATAATTATAAATTTACATGTCGCACGCACATAAAAATAAATATTATAACTAAATTACGTATTTAAAGACAAAAAAAATGTATTTAATTTTCGAATACCATTTCTAATTATGCTTGTAAAGAAAAATTTCTGCATATATAACGTAAAACAAAGTTTAACTAAAGTAATATATGTTTATCAGAATTATGATTTATTTATTAATCAATGCGTTTCAATTTTGCTGTTTAATTTAATTACAAGAACCATTTTGATTAGAAAAGTTCTTGATTAAATATAAACTAATTAAATTCGATACACATTTCACTTACGTATGTATTTGAATACATAGAATCTTTTCTGGGAGTATCAGATTTCATAATTATAAACTGTAAAAACATAGTGTATTTAATAATAACTTTAGTGTTTTAAAATATAAACACTTTCAAAATATTACGCCAACGTTACAATTTTTATGACAACATAATCTTTGTAATATTTTAATATTGCAAATTATCTATGGTAAGAATTAAGTTTTTTTTCTAAGTGCTTTCAAAGTTTCCATTTAAAGTGTGATAAATTTTTGTTTATAAACTACATTATATTACACAATGAATAATAAATTTTTAACCATTCGAAAAAGATAAATAAAATTCTAAACAGAAAATGTTTAATAGATTTCATGATAAAATAGTATTCAACAAATCAGAAAATTTTAAAAGAAATATCGAAATAAAATATAGTAAAATTATTATTTCTAGAAATTCAGCAATATTTTCAAATAAGTTTTAAACACACGTTCGAAATTTTTAGCTGATAGCTTAGTAGAATAATAACTGCATTAAGTTTTCTATGACTTCATTTACTAGTCGATTAATCATAATTCCTTATTTTGAAGGATGCTGAGATAAACCGCCGCGTGCCTTTTAAATCTCGGGGTCGTGGCAAACTTCGAAGCCTTTAAAAGATTAATTCGACGCGGAGTAATACAGGTTTACATCGTGTCCGTTAATCCGCGTTAGTTGAAATCAAATTACTTGGACTTAGAGAAATCCATTTTTTGATTGTCTCAAACTCGAAGACAAAGTAACATTGTGAAATTATTTACTACGGCACGCTTCTTGGGCACGAAATTTTATCACGCGTAAATACATTTAATTATTAATTATATAACTAATTTTCATTAAAAAATATTTATGAATATTCAAATTTTTCATTAAATTTTCATTAATTAAAGTTAAGGATTTACAAATGTATCGAAAGACTTATAAATATTTCTCTGTTTGCAAATTAAAAAATGAAATTTCAATTCAGCTTTACAATATAAACGATAGCTTGTTACTCGTATGTGGAAAGATTATATATGATTTGTTATACAACGTCAGAATGAAAAGAAAATTTTAAAAAGGGTTTATTATTAGAAAATTTGAAGAGGTGCCGAGGGAAGACCAATTAAATTTGATTGGATTTTTATCGTGTTGTTAATTAGTATAAAACTAATATTTGAATATATTTTGTAAATGGAGTTAGTAATATTTTACTTTGAAATATAAAAGTACGAAAACGTAACACTTCTAAATAATAAGCAAAGCACAAGAAAAAAGATAAATTAATTATTTCATAACTAATAGCGTATAACATTCAATATTTTGCGATCCAATATATGCAAATTAATTAATGTTATTAATTATGTATTGTAACGGTTATATTACAATAATTATTATATATTAAATTTTATGATGTATTGCAATATATGAATTATGTATATCGTAAACTAGAATATATTTTACATATGTCATTAATCATATATATATTAATCATACGTATTATATTGTATCAAAATATGTAATTCTAAATTTTTTTACATTACTTTAATTTGTTTGTATTTTGAAAAGTAGAAATCTTTCTTTCTTAGGTATTTTATTAAATTATTTCAAATTTGTGTTAAATCTTCAATTTATAATTATTAATTTCTCTTTTATATATTTATTTATAATTAATGATTTCGAATTTTATTTATACTGCTGATATTTCGATATGACATAAACAGCTGCGAGATACAGTAAATAACATTTTCCATTTTCCAACCTTTCGCAGATATTTACAAGAAATGTAAAGCAGTGCTGAATTTGTAATTTCACGACTTTATAGATTTCGTGTATTTCGTGACGCAGAGATTAGCTTTTCTGGATGTCCAAGTTTCGGAGCGTGCTTCGGATAACCTATGCACAGCTATCTGTAAACGCAACTAAGCGCTTAATTTACGGTTATGACATACCAGTGGCTTGTACTATGTGAATCTCGACATGCTTCAGCCTATATGTATTAATCATGATCTGATCAATATAATGTTCTGTAACGATAATCCACCGTCGACATATTTAATGCAGATTTCGACTTTTTAATTCAGCAGTACTAAAATCTCTGTCACGAATTTTCTATCCAAAGAAAGAATGCTCCATGACATTAGTTTTGATTTTTGCATTTTATTGATTGCTGTTAAATGAGATCTGTTTCAAATGAAAAAACCGAAGGGTGAATTTTTTTTACACCAAATAAGAAATTTTAAATAAAATTCAATTATTAGAGGAAAATATTTTTCTTAGTAGCAGTTAATGTTTTTTTAGTAATAAAATAATATTATCACAAATTTTTTTTATAAAGTAAAGTAGTGAAAAGTAATTATTTTATAGACAAATCATGAAGAAGATAATTTTTGAGATTATAGTTTGCTGTTAGTTAGGGTTTTTTATATAAATATTTTCTTTTTAATATATTAATTTTGCAGTCTTTGATAATCCCTGATAATATTATTGAAAGGCTAGAGAAAAACAATATGTTACATTTGATATTTTAGATCAAATATTGTTATTTGGTGATTATGATAAATATTTTGCCTATAAATATTTATTAACCTATGTTTTCTGACTATAACGTATTTCGGTATAAAATATTTTATAAATATATTTGCCACAAAATGTATAATTATTATAATTCAAACTAATTAAATTGCATAAACTATAAACATTTAATAATACATTAGTCAGTGAAAATGTATAACACATATTGTAATTTGTGTTTACACTAATAATAAACAAGGTGTAATTTTATAACTGATCTTATTGATTGGAGATATGCAAACTTGTAATAATAAATTTAATCGATTATTTCATTATATATGTGTATAAATGTAATAATTTTCAAAATTAATTTAATCTGAAACAAATATTTTTCAAGTTATCTTTCTCTTTCTCTCATGTTTTATAATATGGTCTAATTTGTTTTATTATATTTATTCTTTTTTTTACATTTTTAAATGAAATAAATATTAAAATGAATACAAAATGTTACGAAAAAAAATTGTGATGGTAAAAAACATCAAGGCTATGTGCACCAAATAAAATATATATTATATTAGGTTGTCAAATATCTCCCTTCCGCTTTTTTGCTCTTTATTCAAAGCTTTATAAAAAGTGTTACAGTGATCGGATTTAGTTCAAATATGCGCCGTTTTGTTCGATAATTTGTTTCCA
>JABFPK010000954.1:0-13143 GCA_022817445.1 Habroteleia sp. ZL-2020
CATTTAAAGTTCAAGGGTTGTTCGTGTTTAACATCAATAGCGAGAATATTGTGCTAACGTTTTAAAGATATACCTTAACACGCAAAGTTTTACCATTACCGGAAGCCAATAATATTTAAACATTTTTTCAATTTCTATCTCAAAGTATAAGCTTCTTTAATTCTCTATAATTCATTGTTTTCAATAAATTATATATAATTTTTATAACTTAATATAATTATTATAATTGGATAAAATTAAATTATTGTAAATTAATGTTTCATAATAATAACAACTGAAAATCAAAATAGATTTTAATTATAAGTTAGATAATATTTAATCACCTTCATTTGGGTATTAACGTTAGCTCCTCTTTCAAGTAAAGTTTCTACGACTTCATGATACCCGTTTTGACAAGCTACTAACATTGGTGTCCCTCCATCCTAATTGGGGAAAAGCTATTTCAATTAACATTTAATTATATTTAATTTCTAATTTATATTTTATATTTTTTGAGTTGTAGAAAAATAAAAAAAAGATATAAAATCTTATACAGCATATATTAATCTTAACAATGCTGCATGTATTTTTATTATTGAATTTAATTGTTTAGAAATTAATACATTTTAAAAATATCTTATTAGGATAATAAAATACATGCTTACAATACTACGTGTATCGACGCTCGCGCCTTGTTCTAATAGATAATTCACCACATTTAAAAATCCACCTTGTGCAGCAAAAAACAGAGCTGTTGTTCCAGACTGAAACAATTAAATACCAAATAAACCTTTAAATTTTAATAATTTAAAATGAGTACTAATTTAAACGTTTGTTGAAAAGACAAATTTTATGTAGTGAAATCAAATTTGTATTTTCAAAAACTTTTGACACATTTAAATACAATGAAATTAAAAATGAATACATTAGAATTGTTATAATAAATTTCACGAACTACTTATTTACCTTTATCACAAATCAAATAGTCTACCTGCTTTCAATTAGTTTCAGCGTACAGAGTAACATGCGTGAAAGGAATTCAAATCACGGAAGTTGAACAAATGCTACGCTCCTCTTCATAAATTAAAATCGACCATTTTTTATAATTTAACGTTAGTTTACTCTTAATTAAGTTACATTTGTAATCATTACTCTTAATTCACGTTGTAATTAATTATATTTAAAATTGTGCATTCATGTTATTTTATTTTTATTGTATCATACAAAGATTTCTTAGAATCCAAATTAATCAATTATAAATCAAATACACACGTATAACGAAGAATAGATTTTGATTATCATCATTTGTAAGAGTGTATAAGTGATTTACTATTAGTTATTTACATTCATATATATTTATAATTCAAGCATTATAATTAATTAGATACCCCATGGTTTATAATAAAGTATTATGATATTTCATTAAAAATAAAAATAAAAAAAAAAAAAAAAATAATGTATCATCGAAATAATTATAGCGTTACAAGCTGATTGCTTTCCAAAAACACACGAAATGCGTCAGTGGTTGTTAAGAATTCATTCTATGGGATTATACGCTTCACGAAACACGACAGTAACAGAGACCTATCCATTACCAACCATGGAAATTCGAGAATGACAGTTAGTTTAAAAATGTTTTAGACTGAACAAGTGTCTGTGGCTTTAATACATAATCTATATAAATTCAAGTTATTTTGATATGTAATTTAAGTATCCAGACCAGTATTTTATTTAAAAAAAAAAAAATCTGATATCAGTATCAGAAAGACATCATTTGTCAAAAATAATATATAATTTACTCTAAACCGGATATAATTCTACTGTTTATTGTAGTTATTTATTCTGTAATAAAAGATTCAATATACTTAAAAACATTATGGTATACTTCTTTTAAATAAATTCAGAGGTTTTCTTCTATGTAATTCACATAGTCAAGAATGTAAAATATCTAAAATTCCATTTTTTATATATTCAGATTTATATAAAAAAGAAATGAGCGCATGCTTTTGATTTTTTTTGTAATTATTCACATGTTTTATTAAATTGTTTAAATTATTTAAAAAAGTATTATTTGTATTGTTTGATCTATATACAAATAGTGTATTAAAGAAAAAATATTTATAATATTAACGTAATATATGAAATATATATAGTATATTTCTATAAATATATAAAAATGTTAATTGTTATAAAATAATTTAAATGGATTATGAATATTTATAATTTATATAAAAAATATATAAATTTCATACCAATCGCTTGGCATTGGGATCAGCTCCTTGTTGCAATAATTCAATCACTACGTCAATGTGGCCACAAGCTGCTGCTAAAATTAACGGAGTTGTTCCATCCTAAACGTATTAAATAGTTTTATTATTAAAAAAATATATATAAATATATATTTGATGTTGCACGAGTATACGTATTTATATTATAATTGTAAATTTTATACATCGTATATAACTGTTCCTCCATACAAATTTAAATTTGAGTTAATAATATATATTAAAGAAAATTCTGTTAACTTTATTGCTAGGAACTTTGAATATTACATAAATTGTGATCAATTAGATTATTTATATATAAATATATATTTGTGTGAAATTAAAGTGATTATGGGCTACTGATTTAACTATTTTAAGTGAAAATTTAGTGCAATGCAACCTTGTCCTTGCAGTCTACGTGAACACGTCCAGAGTCTAGAATCATTTGCAAATGTTTTGCATCACCTCTTTCTGCTGCCAAATATAATTCTATGTCCCAAGGTGATTCCTTCTGCAAATTCAATCACATTTACAATTTAAAAATGGGCTTTTCATTCAAAAAAATCTGTAACTTAAAGTTAACATTCATCAATAAATATAGGAAAACGAATATCAAATTTTGTATTATAATAACAATTATACTTTACTTTGTTTGAATATATTTTTCTTAAATGTATCAAGTTACAAAAGGTTGAACTGTTTTCTTCCATTGTGCAAATAATAATGCAAGCATAAACAAATATTGAATATTACATATGTTAATTAGTCTATAACGAAATGTAAATTGAATTACGAACTGAACGAAAATAGAGTTAAAAAAATTTACTTATCGGTGCTTTAAAATGCAAATTGAAGTCTACTTAAGATAAACATACGTTTTATCACAAATTAAACAATAAGAAAGAAATAGCACAAATCTTCTTAAACTAATAAATAAGACAATCAAATTTTCTTGAAGGACTGTAGATTTCTAGTTTCTTATTTTACGATTTTGCAAATAAAAAATGACTTCAAACAATCAATTGCATAACCGTTAGACAACATTGTAGATAATAAATAGTGACTTAACAGAGTTAAATGAGAACATTACACTTACCTTCATTGACATGTTAAAAATTGTTGTAAAATACGTAATTATGAATCGGAAACATTATAAGTAAACATTTGAAATGCAAAGGAAACAAAAACAGAATTTACAAATTTTAATTGATAAATATTTATTACGCGATTACAGTTGTCAAATGGATTAAAAATGAAACGTTGACGGATTGATCGAGTGTTAAATGTAAACCGTAAAAAAATTGGCAATATGTCATGAAACGCGAATATTCATTACGATAGTTTTGTTTCAAAAATTAAATATTTTCGAAGAACACTGCTTTAACTTGCTCAAAACCATCATCACACTTTGAACGACGTCGGCCAAATGCCACATTCCGTCATTCTACAGTTCGCTTTTATGCGCTCATATAATACCGATTATTGCCTACTGCCGGCGCCACTGTAGATATCAACAAATAATTAATATTCTTAATGTCTGGAGCATAATTCTGTTTCAACTTTAATCAATCTTAAATTAAAATGTATATTTTTATTTTTTTTTGTTTTACTATATATCATTTGAAGTAAAAAAGAAAGCAAAATTATTTTTAATTTAGTTTTAAGATAAAAATAATCAAAATGCTGTTCCTGCTTTCAATACAATATAACATAAACGAAATTTTAGTTTATAAATTAATAAATGTTAAAATAACTGTATCATTGATTTAAAATATATTTCAAGCAAATTTAATTTTAATAAATATAACGTTCAAATGTGAAAAACATTCTTTTTAGGTAAAATAGAACTATTAATTACTGAAAATGTAATTAAATGCAAAGAAAATATAATTTTTGGTTGAATTAACTGCAACATTTAGTTGCAAATATGTGAGGAGAAAAAATCAGGATAAATTCAGCATATAAAATATATTTTTTAGTAAATACATAATTTTCCACATTAAACAATCTTTTAAATTAGGAACTAAGTTTTATATTTCGTTTCTAATAATTAAAAATATTTAATTTAACTTTGTTAAAACAGACTTTCTATTTCACCTTGATATATACTTTGTGTTGCAAAGCATAATATATAAAAAAAAATAATTATGTATATAAATAAAAGTATTATATAAATTAAATAAACTAGTCATTTATTTTAGTAATTGATTGATTAAAAAAAAGTTTAATTATTTTCATAAAGGCATGAAAATAATTCAAAATTCTTGAAATTTTTTGAATTATTGTAAAAATATATTTAGCTAGAATTGTTGCGAAATTATACAAGTGTAATAAAAATAAGATTAAAACTGTATGAGTTATATACATTATTGTTTCATTCCACAAAAAAATATGCAACATTATATATTTTATACAAAATTGTGCTACAGTGAAACTTGTCTAAGCCGTAATCGCATGAGACCGAAATTATTTTCCGACTTACGGACGTTTTTGTCTTAATCGAACACAAATATATAAGAAAAACAATGCAATTTTATATATTGTCACTTATTTGTGCACTTTACATTGCGCTAATTACATTAATTAACATTAATAATTATCAATTAAAATTATTTTTACAATAAACAGCAACAAAGTTAACATATATTTATATATGTTACATTTATTTATAAAATAATTTTAAAAACATGTATATGTACAAATTTGTTTGCAATAATTGTGGAAATTACTATATTTAAACAATATTATTTAAAAAAATTTTAGATGAGTGATTGCGTTGACAAGGACTGAAAAATTCTTTCCGTTTTCGCATTGTCAGTTTCTGTTTTACGTAGGTTTCTTTTAATGTATTTACTATGGGAAAATAGAGTTCACGGAAACTTTCCGACTTAGACAGTCAATACAGGTTTCGGTTTAGAAAAGTTTCACTGTATATATATTTTCCATGATGTGTTACTTCAAATTTAAATGTTGATTCCGAATAAAAATGGTTTTTCTTTGTTTACATATTTCATTGCAATAAGAAAATTCTTGTCATCGTGGAAAAACTTTAAAACTCACGCTTATGTGAATAAATACACACGCATTATTTTTCGCAACTTTAAAATAACAATAACTATTTATAGATTTCAATTGTTAATTATAACAATATTTACCTGTACATAGGTACAACATGAAGTAAACTTGCAAAACCCAATAATTCCTTTACAAATGATTCCCTGAGTTTATATTTATTAAGTAGAGCGTTATAAATAAATTATTTTCCAAATTTTGAAAGATAAATCAAACGGAACTGTACAACAAATATGGAGCAATTACATATCAATAGTTCTTTTGTCATAATCACAAACTAAAATAAATTTATAATTTAAAGAAACTTGAAAGAAATGAAGCATCGTTAGTTTACATGTTTGAAGAGAATAATTGGGTATAAAATGCGTCTATTTTTGCACTTAGGTATTCACATTTATACATTATTTTAATAATCCTTCGTAAATAATCACGAGTATTTAGAATCGCGATATAAACCTTTTTTTTTTGCTGGTACTTGTCTTTAAACCAATGAAAACCCTTGAGTTTGTTGAATAGCTTGTAATAATTTGCTTCTGAGTCGTTCCCGAGTTTGATAACGAGGTAAATCTAGCAAATTGAAGCAGGTATGCGCCACGGGAAGGTAATTATCATCAGACATAGGTTGGATAATAATCTATAAAAAAGTTAATTTAAATATTAATTACATATATCCTTTATATAAAAAGAATAACATGAATTCATTTCTAAATACTTATAAATTTAAATTGAATGTTATAATAAAAATGATAGTTACCTTAATAGCTTTCATGCCTCGAATGGGTATTCTATCACTGCCAGTTAAAAACAGTAAAAACTTCTTTTTCTCTTCTAATGAAAGTTGATGGAAGATTTGCCAAAACATGATAATAGTCGGGTCATCCTTGGTGTATCCTTCTTTATACTTTGCGTTATTCTCCAATTCTTGCCAGTCATAATCTTCGTTTCCAATAACAACAGCCATCAATTCGTGAGCGCGAAATATTTTGAGCACTCGACTTCCACAAACTTTATGAAAACCTTGATTGAATGGTTGAAAGTGTTTATCAACTGATTTATTTAATATGTAATCAACGTAAAGATCAACAAATTGTTGCCTGAAATATTTATCATTAATTAGAATAATCTCTCAAAATATTTATTATTATAAATCATACAGACTTTGAATTAATAAAATGGTTTTTCAGTATTTTAATATTTAAAAATTATAATTAAATTTGATGATAGTACAAAATTTATTTACTTGTTTTCTGAAGTGACGGGTATCTTGCTACCATTGGGTATGAGTTCATAAATTTTTTTTTCTCCATAAACATCACGAACAATTTCGAAATTTAAACAAAATACTTCTTCAACATCATTTCCTTCGTAATCAAGCACATTTTGTAAACTTCTAAAAATGTAATAAAAAAGATAATAATAATATGTATTATGTATAATAATTTCATATTTTAATAATAAAAAACATAGTAAACACAACTCATACTTTGCTATAACTGGTGAAATATCTTTGATATCATTGAGTCCTACTTTTTCATTCAATAATTTTTTGTATAATGCTAAGGGAAAGGGCAAGTTAATAATTATGAAATTATAAATAGCTAATCCACAAAGTACTCCAATCAAAAAGTACATTAT
Source organism: Habroteleia sp. ZL-2020 (assembly GCA_022817445.1). NCBI lineage: Eukaryota > Metazoa > Arthropoda > Insecta > Hymenoptera > Scelionidae > Habroteleia > Habroteleia sp. ZL-2020. Next base: position 6,951 of record JABFPK010000954.1, read on the forward strand.
ATCTCCTTCAAAAGAATCCTCGCTAAACCATATTGTGTTCGTTTCTTCAAACTCTTTAAACATTCCATACTTTGGGTTTAAAATTTCATTCATCAATAACATAAAGAATTCTTTTTGCACTCCACCAGCATCTTCAGCTTCTTCGTCTTGGAATTTAACCTTTTAAGTGATTTATTTTAATTAATATTATTCTCTAAACTAATACACATATAAGAATATATTGGAAATAAATATTTGTAGAATTTCATTGAAATCTGTATCTATACCTTTAAAGGTTTTTTAAGATCCGTAGAATCATATTTTGATAACTCTCGTAAGGTATCTTGAACAATATTTTCTCGAGAAATGTTTAACTGTACAAATTCTTCGCGTTGATGTGGGGAATTTGTCAATGAGAAATACATATCAAAAATAGCTCGAGAAACTGCTTGATTTACAGCTGTTCGCATCTAAATAGATGTAAAATTATTTGATTAAACATAAAAACATATTGCACTCGTAAATCATTATTTTAATTACCTGAATGGCTTGATCTGTTTCCAACAATTCTACTTTTGCATGAGCATCAAAAAGGAATGGATAATTACAAAAAAATATTTTTCGCGACTGTAAAAAAATATAATAATTTATTATCTAATAATTATCTAATAATTAAATTAGCTATATATGTTTCAATTATTGTATTTATCAATACAATTTTTATTTATATAGATTTTTTATTAAAATAAACTTTTAAGATGCTAGAGCGACAAAAAATTAAACATACCCCTTCAGGTTCGTTTTGCCATAGAAAATAGTCTTGTTTTATATTTACACAATTGACTAATTCGGACACATAAAACTTCTCCTCGCTTAGGACATTAAGATCGCTTAAAAATTTCAACATATCAAGAGAAGTATGTAAATCCGAATTCCAAAGTATTGTCTGCAATTTAAATTTAAAACATCTTATAAAATATTATAATATGACTTACTATAAACAAATAAATACAATTCATAAGCAAAATATACCTTGTTTTCGGCAAATTTTGGATTTTTCAACGTATCCAATACTAATGCTTTATAAGTTAGGACTAATTTTTCAAAATAATCCTTAGGAGCTTCACTCCACCATAATCCAATAATTTTTTTTGCTTCTCCTTGTAAATTTAAAACAGCTTTGCAAAATGGTTTGTGTAATTCATAACAATGACTTGTATCTAAAAATTCGTGATATAGTGGTAATACAAGGTAAACGCGTAAGGATTCAACATCTGGTGGTGATGGTTTCAATGATGGTATCAAAGACTCGGTAACACTTGTACAAATCTATAAAAATAATTTCATGCATAATTAAGTACAAATTCGCAATGATTGAGAACATATACCAAAAGAAATGTTTGTATACCAATTCAGTAATAGTTTTATTTTCTATTTGAGAAATGATATTAAAATATTGCTTTGCTTTTTCTAAGTCAACTCCATGATTCTTTCTAGAACTACCATAATGAGAATCATTGTTGTGCAAAAATGAAGCATTTATACAAGCTTGACTGCTGAAAACTGTTTCAAGATACCTACAACAAATATTGAAGAATATTACAAAATTATATATAAAAAATACTTATAACATTCAATTATCAAGCAGGTTTGAATATTGATTTGACTAAAATATTCATTGTACAGTGCAAAAATATGTAAAAATAATATGTTTGATTTTAAGAAATTACTTACATCATTAAATCATGATCCACTGATGCTCCATCGGGAACTCTTTGGCACGCAATTAATTGATCTTCTATTATGGTTAATATTTGAGAAGAAGGAATGTATAAGCGGAAATCGTCAGGAAGTATATTGTCCTAAAAATATATGCTTAAATTGCTTTGTTCCTTTTTTCATTGCAAACAATCAATGATTAATTACAAAATATTTGTACTCAAGAAAATAAATTAATTTAATATGTAAAATAAAATATATTTACTTTTCTCGATGTAACAGTTGCAAAGCAATGATCTCCACCACTATAAATGTGTTTGACGACACAGTCTATACCGTATGGACTTAAAGTATTTGAGTCTACAGTTATCACGGCAGCTCCATTTGGTGCAACCCAAGGCCCTAAAACAACTTGTGGAGTTGTTACACTTTGAGTTACTCGAGTTCCTAATTGGCCAGCACCACCTAATCCCCAAGCATACACTCTTCCACGAGAAGGTACCAATGCCAGCGTGTGTCTTTTCCCACAAGATATCTAAAAGTCAAACGATATTTTAATTATTATTTAACAATATTAACAAATTAAATAAGAGAATTATTTTGTAATTATTAAAGATTTGCTATATTCATTTCCAATAACTGTCTGCTCGTTTTTAACCCTAGAATATGCACATTGGTACCAGAAATCTATCTTTGGGTCCTTGGAACCCAAGTGCGTGATTATTCAAATTTTTTTGATGTACAATACATCTAGTCCTGGAAGTTAGCAACACTGAAATTAAAATGACAATGGCGGAGTAACGTTCCTAGTGTGTAATTAACTATAATAATGTGAATAATAGTGATGACAATTTTTTTTCCTATTTGCTACCGCAAGTCGTAATTTGATTACATAAATAAGTTTCCGCGAGCATCCTTCCATCTATATAAGACATTTTTTTTGCATGTGAATTGAATTTGAAATTTTGTTTAATTACTTGAAGAAAAATGCTATCGAAAATTAAGAATTTTTAAAACAGAAAAACTCAGATTGTGCTAATACTATTAATCGAATGTTTATCTAATAAAGTATTTCTTGTAGAAATTTGAATTGTGCGTTTGCATGTTTGAGTGAGAATTTAAAGAGAAATCCATTTATTAATTCTGAAATCTGAATGAAAATTGAACATTTTTCCAGAGTGGGAAGAATTTTTTGCATTTGGACTTCATTCGATAAAATTGTTGAAATCATCAAAAAAATGCTATTGACAACTGAAACTTTAAACAGAAAAACTAAGACTGCGTTATGATTATTCATCTATTATTTATATATAATTATAAGTTTCTCATAGTGATTTAATTTCTTATTAGAGATTGTTGAAGAAAGCGATATTCCCTTTTACAACCATATTTTAAGATATCCCTGATATGTTTTCACATTAACATTTCTGTCCTTGTCTATTGTCTAAAGTCTTTCCATCAACAATTATGCTATTCCTAATTTGATTTTAGTGTTTCCAATAAACTGATCTATATGCCAATTAAGCTGTTTAGCTTTCGATGGGACTGGATGCACATATTAGAGTTAAAAAAGGATTAGGGTAAATGTTATTTCATTACAGTAGTTGACATGTTACTATTTTTTATATCAAATAAAATTATTGAATAAAGTTTTCAAGCAGGAACTTTAATATGTATTTGATTTTACATGTTTGGGCCTTATAGCTCTTATCATATTATTGCAGAAAATATTTATTTATAAACTTTGTGATCTGCATGAAACGCAACCACATAGAAAAATATAAATAAGATTTATTTATTATTTATTATATTATATTAATTAATCATACTTGTGTAACAACACTGCCCATAAGTTCCATTATTTGTCGAGGTAGAATTTCATTGCTATTATTACCATGTCCTAATTGTCCATACATTCCTGCTCCACAGCTAAAAACTCCCCCATCCTATTAATATATATTACAAAATTTAATTATTACTTTATCTCTCCTTAAGAATATTTCTTAAGAATTAATTAAATTTTAATCACTTTTTAATTAAGCATTTTTACCGTAGTTAAGAAAACTGAAAATTCTTCTCCACATGCAGCATATCGCACTCTTGCATTTCTTAATGTTCGAAGTTGACATGGTAAGTTTTTATTTGTGATGTCGTTTAAACCCAGTTGGCCAAATGTGTTTTTACCCCATCCAAATACAGTACCTGTATAACAGGTTTATTGATAATAATATACGTTATAGATTAATTATATCAATTTAAGTTTTGATTTTAAACAGAAATACAAACAAACCTGATTTTGTAATTACAATACTGTGGTAGCCACCACAAGCGATAAATGCGATAGGAACGGCTGCAAGACTATCAACAAGTTTTGGTTTGATTATTTTGCGAATATCTTTACCTAGTCCCAACTGGCCATCACTATTTGAACCCCAAGCATATAATTCTCCATTGTTTGTTAAAGCTAGAGTATGTTCAATGCCGCAAGCAACTTGCACAATTATCCGTGTTCCTAAAGATTTTACCATACAAGGTATACGTTCTATAGCAGCATGTGAATTTAGACCTAAAATATTTAAAAACCATATATTTACGCCACGAAATATGGAAACTATTTTGCCAGCTGTATATGTGTAAGATAACTAAAATGATTTCATTGGTTCATTACTATTTATTAAGATTACTTTAATGGATATTAGAAAAAGCAAAACAAAAACACAGTTCATATTGGTTCATACATAACAGCTCACAAAGAATTAAAATATACAGTAGGTTTCTCTTATACTTTTGCACGATAAACAGATACTGTAACTTCAAGAGAGATTTTCTTCGTTTCATATCATTGCAATAGTATTTTGGCTGTTACTTGAGATAATTTATCATTCTGTAATTTAGCTTTATAAATTAAATTTTTTTGTACTTTTTGTAATAATGGACATATGTCTGTTAATTAAATAAATAAATAAATATATAGTATATAAAATTTCGCATTGATCACAAATTTATAAAAGTGTTTAGCCTCTCTCTTGCCTTTGTTAAAAGAAATGTATTTTCACGTATTAAGCTGTATATATTTTTCTTGTTTAAATCTATATATTTTCGCAGCTGCATGAAATTTGCAAATAGATGATTACAATATTTATGCTTTGATTTTTTCTGATTTTTTTGATTTTTTGATAAAATCAGTTAATCTCGTTGAAACTTGAATGACTTTTATTTGCTATTTACCACGTTAGTTGTTCTACTTAGATTGCATGCCTGTCGACCTTGATGGTGAAAACAAGTTTAAGCATATCATATTAGCAGCTATTAATTTTGGAAAGCATACATGCACGAATAACAGAGTTCAGTTTTAATGAATACAACATTAACTTTTGTATAAACAATTAAAAAATAATAAATAAATCCTTCATAATTTAAAATAAATTTTGTTTATTATATTTTAAACTTAATCTTTGAATATATATATACAAGAAATTCCTTTTACAACAGAATTTCGTTGTCAAAATGGCCACTTGACCATTTACGGCCCTTCTGTTTGTCTTTTTACAAATATTTGCTGTAAAATTTATATTTTCTTGTGTTATTCTTTTTTCTTTCTAATGCTTCCACTTCTTTGCAACAAAGTGCTCAGTACACAGAGCTTGAGTATTTCTAATACCATAATCTTAATTTAAGTTTATAGAAAGATAATCCATTCAATCAAAAAAAAAAAACTTCGCGATACAAAAATTCGTCATAAAATTACATTTTTATAACTATAATTATTTTACAATTAAAAAATGTTTTTTGTTGATCAGTGTATATGTTAAAAGTTACCAATAAAAATCAAATAATTATTTGTATATAATACTGAAATGATACCTAACTGGCCGTTGGAATTGCACCCCCAGCCAAATAACTGACCCCAGTCATTCATTGCCATTGTGTGACAAGAGCCACATGATGCTCTTTTAAAAACAAACGCATCTAATCCAGGAACTAATTCTAGAATTAAAATAATGTATATAAATAATTTACAAAATAATAATTTTTATTTTAACTTGCATTACGGTATAAAAATTAACAAACTTAATTTTTTTCTTGATTGATTGTGACCAAGTTGACCCGAGTCATTGTTACCGCATGAATAAACTTGGCCATCAGTCGTCACGACAATTGTATGACTTTCTCCACAAGCAACTAAAGTTTTAAAGAATAAATCAGAATATTGTTTAAATGGATATTTTTTAAAGACTTTTGAACTTTTGAAGTTTAAAAAGATTAATTTGAAAGCACAACTGAAAATAATTGTGAGAAAAAAGAAATAAGATTTATATATTATAACTACTGTTTCTTTTTAATACAAATATTTCTATGTATTTTATATAGAATAACAATAATTAAAAGATACAATAATACAAATTTAATTCTTTAATTTAATAATATATTTTTAGTAATTATAATTACAAGAACTAATTTTAATCATTTTAATTTTTTATAATTAAGCTTACTG